>JAJOOS010019599.1:0-21735 GCA_029582725.1 Solanum chiquidenum
TATCATACTATAAATTTTACCCCCCCCCCCCCCCGCTTCCCCTCCCCCTCCCCCCCCCCCAAAGAAAATAATCAATAAAACTTATTAGTATTATAGTAAAAACATCAATCCATCATGAATAAAAATAATATTACTTTAAAATAGCTAAATAAATTATGATAAAAATTTTAGGCATTTGAAAAAAACATGAGGACCAATGATAAGTGAAAAAATAAAATTTCGCTATGTATTTTTAAGAGAAATGTTACGTAATATATAATCACTCTCATAGTGTTATCAAATAGTAAATATGTGATACTACAACTTAATATTTGAGTTACTCTCAATCTTCTTATTTCTAAAGATTACAAAACCATTAAGTATCATTCATTTATTCAAGAATTATGATGGTCAACAATGTTAACTAAAGAATTTAACACATAATTTGTGTAAGATCTGTTAGGCAAGCCCCGAACATTGGGCGTTGTGTGTGCTTAGGGCGTACAATCAGGCTCTTAGGGCACAAGTATTATAGAACTAAGCCACACACTTAAGTCTCAGGGTATTTTTCTAGAGCCCCGCTGTGAGGCAAGTCCCAATAGACTCTTTTAAAACACTAGTAAGAATACATTATCAACTCTAAAATTTATTCCCAAGATTCTCACTAATCACTACCTCTCAACTCTTCAATTATGTGCTATTATCTAGGGTGTAGGCTCAGATCGTGATAAATTTTTTGTGCAGTAATAAGTTAGTGGATAACCAAAACTCTTAGCTAGGTATTATTCTCCTTAATCATATTATGATTATGATGATGTTTTTAAAATGCCTATTCAATTCCATGCTCTTAGTTGAGTTAGAGTATGCCTCATATTTGTTATTTTGAAGTTCCTAATTTTCACAGTAATCTGACAAGAAAACAAGTCCATAGTTATCTACCTCCATTATGCATCTAGATAAGTTGTTTATGACTTACAAGTTCCTATTATGATTATATGTTGAACTAGTAAGTCTCTATTATAATTACTAATTTATAATTTGTTTAGCTAATCTACTAGTTGAGATTAAGTAAATATGTTATTTAATAAATTTGATAATTTGATTTATTGGTTAGGTATTAATACATTTGAGTGTGCACTTTGATGTTGGGCATGAACTTTCGTAAGTCTAGGCAGCTAAATATTAGGATTACTGGATAGGTAATCAAGTGAATGAACTGTAGATAGAATTACTGATTGAGATGTTTTCGCTTTGCTTAGTTTGTATTTACCCATTTCTTTTACAAAAAAAAGTGCAAGACAAAATGTAAATTGTACATTATTTTTTCAATTATAACAAAAAACAATGCAGGATTATGCTAGTTAATCAAGTTATTTCAATCCATGGTGTTTTATTAAATATGAATATTTTATGAAATCATACTACATGTTGATTTTCTTCTAATATTTTAACTTTATGTGTAGGATAATGCGGGTGATCCAATTTGAAATGGTGATCATAAGATAATTCAGTCATTTGAAGTTGATGATGCCGACTCTTTGAATAATTTTGATGTAAAAAAATATAATTAATTTAGTGGAATTCAATGTTTTATTACTATTTATACTAAGATGTTGCCTTCTCAAAGTTTAATGTAAATGTATACATTTTTGAATTATTATTTTTGAGTTATATTAGATATACGTAATGTGTGATCATAGGGACATCAATTATATTGATCATTGATCGTAAATTGTGTCATGTAAATTTGTTAAGGCTTCACTTCAAAAATATTGCCTTAGAGGAGGTCATAAAGGCCACATTTTAAAAGTGTGGCCTATAAGCTAGCGAAGATCACAATTAAAAAATAATAATTTTAGATCATAGAAAGTGTTGTCATATCATGTGCTACAAGTATGTACTTTACATAGTATAGGCAACATTTTTGAAGTTGGCTTATAAGGAAACACTTGAAAAGTGTAACCTTAGGTCAAAGGTTACGCTAGTTTAGGCCACCCCCAGTTTGCCTAAAGTCAAAAAGTGTGGCCTTTGATCAAAGATACACTTTTTGATATTTTAGGCCACACTTCTCTAGGGTGGATAAAGATCTAATATATTGTAGTGTATCTAGAGAGAGTATTTTTACTAGAGCAGTTACCTCTTTAAGAGGCTCTTTCGAGAACTTATCACAACCTAGAGAGAGCATTTTTACTTGAGCATTTAATTATATATTTTGGGAGTAGTATTGATCACCGATATGGGGAATAGTTCAGACACCTCACATTTCCCATAAACCACATAGCTAGCGTAGGAAAGTATCACACTCATTTTCAGGCGAATCCTCGCTGCCTTTGAGCAAACCTTATAGTGGATCCATGAGTTGAATTTGTTCTATACCCTTACATGGTGTAGGACAGTTCTGGTAGTATATGTGAGAGGATGTATCATCACGAGGATCATAGTGAAGGTTGTCGATAAAGAAAATCTCCGGTAGAGTAATATATATATATATATATATATATATATATAGTTTAGGATTCACTATTCTTGCATCCTTACGGTAAGATCTTAAATGATATTTCATCATGATTTATACTATATTTCAGTTGAATTACCTTCAAACTTTTATTTCAGTTATTTGTTATTCAACTATATTACATACTCGTACATTCAATGAATTGATATATTCCCTTTATTTTGCAGCAATGAGAAGGAATAAATCTAATCAAATCAAAAGGATTCTTACAATAAGACTATTTCAATTGAGAACTCATAATTACATACATTAAGAATGCATGAATTTGAAGATTTATGGATCTTTTAATTCTTTGTTTGAATTAATGTGTTATGATATATTTATTGATTTTTACTTTTTATAAATAAATAACACTAGATAGTATGTGTAGTGGCCTTTTATTAATAATAAAAATATTAAATATTTATCAATATTGATAAGTACAAGCAAAGTGGTCAGCTACTTTACCGGTCGATATAAAGTAACATTATTTATCATATATAGATATATACACGTGATACTCCATAAGAACTTAATTTATTTTAAACTAGATGTTGTAATTTAAGCTATTTGACATGAGTTCCATTGTCTTATTAAATAATCTTTTATAAGTTGTGCTTTCAACACTTACTTTGAATATTACAAATGATAAATTACCACATACCCCCCTTCAGTTTAATTTATTCATCTAATTTTTTCTTGGCACATAATTAATGAAAATAAAGAAGATTTTTGAATCTTGTAATCTTAAATTGAACATATGTAAAATGCATCAAGGTTCTCTTTATTGTTATGTTCTTAAACATGGAAAGTGAAAATTAAAAACTAAGAGTTACCAAAAAGGAAAAAAGACATTCCTTATTAGAAGGAAAAAAAAACAAGAAAAGAAATTGAAACGAAGAAAGTTTTAAAAAAAAACACATTTCCTTCCATGATAAACATACTGAAAGATAAATTAAAATCAAATATAGAATAAACATAATCATGAATATGAAAAACTTAACTCTATAAGTATCAAATTAAGTGATTGAATTTTAATTAAAGCAAGAAAATTCTATATATTGGATCTAGATGGCCCTTCATCGAAATCAGACGACTCTTAGAGGAGCAAATGTACTTCCGATGGTTTGATATGAAAATTCAAAACCACGCTCCTTTTTTATGGTCACTAATCTTTCAATTTCTTCATCTGCGGCTTTCAACGCCTTGCACAGATTTTTAAGGTCAAAGAAACTAAGTTTTTCAATTGGAGGTTCTTTCCTCGATGCTTGAAGTGCTTCTCCATATTTTTTTCTCTTTCGCGTGAAATATCCAACCTGCTTAGCTTCCTATTGATCTCATCAGTATTTGCATTTTGATGAATAATAACGATGTGGTTAGGAGCATCAGTAACAGTCAAAGGATTTTCTCCCAAAAATCTATTTATAATAGACTCAACGAAAGGGTGTCCACATGAATGTGGTTTATTGCTAGGAGAAAAAACTACAATGACAACATCAACACCACACAAAGTGGAGAGCACAGTTGCCTTTTTAAAGACTCCATCGCGTCGTTTTGAGAATGTTATTTGTAAATTGCTTTGATTCTGCATCCTCGCCATTTCGACTCTTCGTCGGCCATTATTAGGTCTTCTCATGGCTAAGCTTCTATTTTGAGAATTTAAGAAAATGTGATGTTGTGTTTCTCTTCTAAAGATGTATTTATAGAGATAAAATCATAATAGTATCGGTTGAAAATGAACTCAAATGACAAAAAAGTAAAAATATTTTATGATGGTTTCTTATTTGGTAGATTTGAACAAAACTCATTTCATATTAATTAAATTTCTCTTTTTGGTTCATTGTATTGTTAGTCAACGTGTAAATATAGTAACTACAAACGACATATTTTTTAGTTAGATTTATGTTATTGGATTATTTAAATTATTGTGTCATTCTTTTGTAACTTATGTTTTAGTAAGTTAATATGTAAATTGATGATAATTGCTAAGGTAATTTTTTTTTATTGTGTTTGTATATTTTCTAAATTTGCTCTTGTTTATTTATGTATATTTCCTAATAAAGTCATGCTTAATAAAGACATTACACTATTATTAACAATATGAAAATACTTACTGTCTAACTCATATTTAACAAACAACAAAATTTAAGCACCTCTATTTAAAATTTTAAGTTAGTTATGTGTGTTCTAGAGCTTTGCTAAACTCGTAAATATACTTGTAACTTATGACAAGTGAAAGAATATAGTAATATAAAATCCTAATGAAATTTAACTTGTATAAACAACTTTAGAATATTCTCGAGCACTTTATAATTCATTTTAAATTCTTAATATGATGCAACAAATTTTGTGTCTCTTTTTTTATTATCCAACCATCTGATATTTGAACATTATATGATGCATTATGAAATAATACATAATAACCATTCAAATGAGTATAAATTTTAATTTTAGTATATACTTCATTTTCATAATATCATCTATCTAACTTTGCGACTTGAAATCACTTTAGTGAAACTCATCCATATCTCTTTTTCATTATTTTTTTGTCATTTATTTGTGTAGGTTACTAACTTTTTTCAGTGACACTTCTTCTTTTTATCTGTAGATATCTATATGTTGAACAATTTATATTACTTTCGTAACATGTGTCTTTCATTAATAATTTCTACATGTAAAAGAAATATACACACAAGACTTTAGACATCGAAAAATCTAGAGAGAATATTTTTACTTGAGCAGTTGCCTCTTTAAGAGGCCATTTCAAGAACTTATCACAACCTAGAGAGAGAATTGTTACTTGAGCATTGAATTATATATTTTTGGAGTAGTATTGAACATTGATATGATGAAGATTTCAAACACCTCACATTCCCCATAAACCACGTAGCCAGCGTAGGTAACGATCACACTGACTTTTGGGCGACTCCTCACTACCTTTGAACAAACCTTATAGTGAATCCATGAGTTGAATTTGTTTTAAACCCTTGAATGGTATATGATAGTTATGGTGGTATGGGTGAGATGTATCATCACAAGGCTCATAGTGATGGTTGTCCGTTAGAGAAACTCTACAGTAATTTAATATATGTGCATATATATATATATATATATATATATATATATATTTCTATTTAGGATTCACTCTTCTTGCATCCTTACGGCAAGAGCTTAAATCATATTTCATCATGATTTATACTATATTTCAGTTGAATTATCTTCAAACTTTTAATACAATTATTCGTTATTCAACTATATTACATACTCATACATTCAATGAATTGATATATTGTCATGATCCAAACCGTCGTGATTGGCACCCAAACTAACCCGCCGATGGGAGAACCATTAATACTAATCAACTAACCCAAAAACTAGTCATTTAAAAATACCGAAGCAAGTTTAAATGCAAAAATAATGTGGAGTTCCCATAAACTCCGATTGCGAAAAACAAATCCTAAAATCTGAAAGTCAATGTACCAAAATATCTAAAGTTCAACAAGTCTAAGGAAAATGGGTACAACCCAAACTAAACATATGAGTAAGTCTAACTACAAAGTCTGATTCCGAAAAGAGTGGACTAAAACATAGAGGACCCATGGCAACCTGAAAGAACTGGCTCACCCTTGAATCTGATCTTGCTCACTGATCTCCTAAACGAGGTCTGTTAATAGCCGCCTGAAGATGCCCTATACTCAACAAAGAAAGAGAAAGTGCAGTATCAGTACACAACCACAGTGTACTGGTAGGATCACGAGGCTATTCTAGTAAGTGAAACATATATAAGCAGTCACATCATAGTAAACACACATATACTAAGCATATACAATATCAGTTATCATTTTAGGAGCAATGTACCATTCCACATTCTCAATAATACACATATATGACAAGTCAATGGTCCTCTCATGGAACTCATACCCAAACTATTAGTGTGCCGGATTGTGATACCCGATCCAAGTTAGTGTGTGAGAATGTGACACCCGTTCTATTATGTATGTCGGTACGTGACTGTCACGACCTCAACCGTCATGAGTGGAACCCACACTAACCCTCTGGTGGGAGAACCAAAACTACAGCCCAACTAATCAACTTAACCAAAGTAATACACATTTAAAGCTATGAAAGCTAGTTTAAATAAGAATAAAAATGGAGTCCTCATAAACTCCAAAGGTTTAAATAAATAACTAACCAAACTAATAGCTCAAAGTCATTGTACGAAAACTCTACCAAAGACAAGTCTAAGAACAAGGAGTACAACCCCGAAACTAAACAAACACCTTAAACAAATAGTCTGAGTCTAGAAAGAGTGGACTTAAACAAGAGAGATTCATGACAGCCTGAAAGAACTGGCTCATCTTTGAATCCGGTCACGCTCAATAGTCACCTAGTTGAGGTCTATCAATATCCACCTGAAGATGCCTTGTACTTAATAAAGAACAAGCAAGTGTAGTATCAGTACACAACCACAATGTACTGGTAGGATCACGCGGCTATCCAAATAAGTGAAACACATGCAAGTAACCATAACATTATAAAACAAGCATAAACCGAACATATGCAATATTAGACATCTTTTAAGGATCAATGTAGCATTCCATATTCTCAATAATACACATTGGGCATCCATTTAGAGCAACATACGATCTTCCAAATATCAATCATCATTAGATATGTACGTAATCATCACAAGTAGATACACAACACAATTCAATGGTCCTCTCACGGAACCCAATTCAATGGTCCTCTCATGGAACCCACACCCAAACTGTTAGCATACCGGAACGTGGTACCCGATCCAATGTTTATGCCAAAACGTGGCAACCGATCCCATATTTATGCCGAAATGTAGCAACTGATCCCATGTTTATGCCGGAACATGGAAACTGATCCCAGTTAGTGTGTCGGATCGTGACACCCGCCCATTCAACAAACCACAATCACAATCATAATGCATATTCTCACAATCATAAAACAAGAGGTGATTCATGGCATACAATTATTCAATTATCCTCATTTATGATTAGGGTGATCAATAATGCAACATTCACATACATACATGCATTATAATGAAGAAATTACAAACATATATCACACCAACATGAAATCACAACCATCACCTACCTCAAATCATAACTTGAATCCCCTAAGGCACTTGAATCTTCCCTTTCCAAATTCTTTCCGCTTGTTCTAGGTGTACAAACAATGAACATACGCAAGGATCAATAATCAAAGGTCTAATTATATAGATTATAACAAACTTAATAACCATAGACCAAACCCTTGACCCCCATACCGAAATTAGGGCTTTTTCCACCATAAATTCCAGATCAAAACCTTTTCCCATCGATAATTACCCAAGAAACTAAGTTCTACCGATCAAAAAATAGATTCGGGAGTGAAAACCTTATCTTTAGCCTCAAGAATGGTGAAAAATGGTCAAGAACTCGTCTGGGGTCGTCTGCTAGCTCTCAAAGTCGAAAAGTGCAGAATAAAATGTTTTTAGGGTTTTATTTCTGACTTAAGTCGCGTCTGTCCCGCTACAGCGGGACCCATCCTGCTAAAGCGGCACCAATCCCGCTCTGGCGGCCTCCACGGAGACAAAATGATAAATAAAGAATTCCAAAGCCTCATTTCAAAACACACTTTCCACCAACAACACTAAAAAAATACCGTTTACGCGAAGATCAATTCCAGGAGTTCTACTCGCCCAAATTTAATTCCGTAAGGTCGTACTGGTTCCTTAACGTCTTATTTATCTACTCATGCAATCGAATTCCTTATTAAATCACCCAATCATTACCAAATTTCCCTAGACTCACATGACTCTGATTTCATCCAAATCTGGACTAGGCTAGGAAATCCTAAGTTACTACCAAAAAGTTTTTTGACCCCAATTCTTTTCCCATTGGCTTTTCCCTAACGACGAAATCAGGTCGTTACAGTGACATCCGATCCCAGATAGTGTGTGGGAATGTGACACCCAATCCATTCAACATGCCACAATCGCAATCACAATCACAATCACAATGTACATTCTCATAATCATACAATCAAGTGTCGATTCATGGCTTACGTTCATTCATTTATAATCATTTGCATTAGATGTGATCAATAGTGCAACATTCGTATACACACATGCATTACAATGAAGCAAATACTAACATACATCACAGAAACATGAAATCAAATCATCACCTACCTCAAAACCGAGCTTGAATCCTCCTAAGAAACTTGATTCTTCCTTTTTTGGATTCTTTCCACTTGTTCTAGGTCTACAAACAAGTAATATAACTCAAGAATCACTAATTAAGGTCTAGTTTACCCGTATTATAACAAACCCAATAATCCAAGACCAAACCCATGATCCTAAGGTGCAGCTAGGGCTTTTTCCCACCATCCAATTCAGTCCAACCCCCCCCCCCCAAATGATTAATAACTAAGAATCTAACTTCTATGAATCAAAAAATAGATTAGGGGAGTAAGAACCTTACCTTTTGCACCAAAAGTAGTGGAAAGCTGTCAAGAAATCACTTGGGGTCATCTCCTAGATCTTAAGAACGATATTTACAGAATAATGATATTTTTGGGGTTTAATTCTGACTTGCGACTGGCCTGCTATAGTGGGACACAACCCACCACAACTGCCTCGCCCTGGCGGCTTGCACAGAAATAGAGAGTCAAGAGTTTAGTTCCAAACCCCCATTTCAGAACACACCTTCAACCCATGACAATCAGAAACTACCCGTTCACGCTAAGGTCAGTTTTGGGAGTTCTCCTCACCCGAATTTGATTCCATAAAATTGTACGGGTTCCTTAACATCTTAGCTATTAATCAAATTCAGAATTAGATCTCTCATTCATTACCATATTTACCTAGACCTCACTGGCTCCGATTTCATCCAAATCTGGACTAGGCTAGGAATTCTCAAGTTACTACCAAAACTTTTTTCCGACCCAAAATTTTCCCCGTTGGCTTTTCTATAATGATGGGAGCAGGTCGTTACAATAGATACCAATTTACCCATCACTCATACCTAAGTGAAAAATTAGGAAAACATGTTAAAGCATAATTGGAGTAGTACCTGAATCGTCGATCAACTGTGGATACTTGTCTGTCCTTCTCGGTTTCCCAAGTAGATTCCTCAATCAGACGATGCTTCCATTGAACCTTCATAGACTTAATCTCCTTAGTCCTCAGCTTTTGAGAATCACTATCAAGAATTGCAATAGGTTCCTCCTCATACTCAAGGTCTTCGTCTAACAACACTGAGTCCCATTTTATGATGTAATCCCCATCACCATGACATCTCTTCAACATGGATACATGAAATACTGGATGAACTCCCGATAGGTTAGGAGGTAAAGCCAATATATAAGCCACTTGCCCTACACAGTCAAGAATTTCAAATGGTCCAATGTATCGAGGATTAAGCTTGGCCTTTTTGCCGAATCTCATCAACCCTTTCATGGGTGACACCTTCAGAAGAACTAGTTCACCAGCCTAAAATGCCATGTTTATGATCTGCATACTTCTTCTGTCGACTTTGGGCTACTAAGAGCTTAGCTTGGATGCTTCTTACCTTATCCTAGGCGTCCTTCACCAATACCCAAAAAGGTTTCACATCTCCAGCCTCAAACCATCTTATGGGTGATCTACATCCCATCCCATAAAGTGCCTCGAACGGTGCCATGTCAATGATGGAGTGGTAGCGTTTATTATAGGAGAACTCACACAATGGTAGGATTTTGTCCCAATGCCCACCAAAGTCAATCACACATGCTCTCAATATGTCCTCTAACACTTGAATCGTTCTCTCTGACTGCCCGTCCATCTGTGGATGGAAAGCTGTACTAAAAGTGAGTTGAATACCCAACTCCTCATGCAATTTTCCCCTAAATATGGATGTCAACTGTGTACCACGATCTGAGATGATAGAAAAGGGCTCCCTGTGCAGCCTTACTATCTCTTTTACATACACCTTAGCCAATTGATGCGCATTATAATCTACTCTGACAGGAATAAGGTGGTCTGACTCTGTCAATCTATCAACCACTACCCAAATAGATTCAAATTCCCCCAAAGTTTTGGGGAGACCAACCACAAAATCTATAACTATCCTTTCCCACTTTTATTCCAGAATTAGCATTCTCTGAAGGAAACCTGCCGGTCTTTGATGCTCATACTTTACCTGTTGGTAGTTTTGGCACTTATCTAGAAACTCCACTATATCTTTCTTCATGTCAAACCATCAATAAAGTCGCTTCAAATGTCGATACATCTTGGTCACACCCAGATGAATAGAATACCGCAAACAATGAGCCTCTATCAATAATTTCTAAATCAAGTCATCTACTTGAGGGACACAAATTCTTTCTTTAAAATTAAGAACACCTCCCGCATCAAGAACCATATCTTGTGCCTTACCAGACATTGTCTTCTTCCTAAGCTCATTCAAATTCTCATCCTTAAACTATTCGGCCTAGATCTCCTCAAGGAAGGTGGCCCTTATCTCAATGCTAGCTAATGCCCCACCTTTTTTTAAGATGCCCAACTGTATGAACTTCGACTCCAAATGTTGAATTTCCTTATCAAAAGGTCGCTTGGTCACACCCAAGCAAACTAGACTAACCATACTCACAGCCTTCCGGCATAATGCATCTGCCACCACATTAGCCTTACTCGGATGATACTAGATGGTGACATCATAATTCTTGAGTAACTCCATCAACCTTCGATATCTTAGATTTATATCCTTATGAGTGAATATATGTTGTAGACTACGATGATCAGTGAACACCTCACACTTGACACCATGGAGGTAATGCCGCCAGATATTAAGAGTAAACACTACCGCTGCCAACTATAAATCATGTGTTGGGTAATTCCTCTCATACACCTTCAACTGCCGCGATGCATATGCTATAACATTCTTATCCTGCATTAACACAACACCCAAACCCGAATAGGAAGAATCACAGTAAATAATAATATATTTACCTTACATCGTTAGTGCTAGAATAGATGTTGTTGTCAAAAGAGTCTTGAGCTTTTGAAATCTCTCATCACATTTTTTAGTCCATTCAAAAGTACCTCCCTTTTGGTCAACCTTGTCAAATGTGTGGCAACAGAAGCAAAGCTTTTCACAAACCGTCGATTGTAATTAGCGAGCCCCATAAAACTCCTAACTTCAGTCACAGAGCTAGGCCGGACCCAATTCTTAACTGCTTTAATCTTTTGGGGATCTACCATTACCCCTTCCTTTAAAACTAATTGCCCCAAAAAGGCAACCGAAATTAACCAAAATTCTCACTTAGAAAATTTTGCATACGTTTCCCAAGAACACCCAGAACAATACGAAGATGGTAGGCATGCTCTTTCTCACTTTTCGAATACACCAAAATGTCATTAGTAAATACTATCACAAACGAATAAAGAAATGGTTTGAACACACCATTCATCAAACTCATGAAAGCTGCAGGCGCATTTGTCAACCCAAACAACATAACTAGAAACTCATACTCACCATAACGGGTCCTAAATGTCATTTTTGGTATATCCTCAGGCCTAATTTTTAATTAATGATAGCCAGACCTTAGATTAATCTTAAAGCAAAAGAGATGCACCCTGCAACTGGTCAAATAGATCATCTATTCTTGGAAATGAATACTTATTCCGAATAGTGACCCCATTCAATTGTCGATAGTCTATGCACATCCTCATACTACCATCCTTTTTCTTAACAAGCAATACAGGAGCACCCCACGGGGAAGCACTAGGACGAATGAAACCTTTCTCAAGAATTTCTTGGATTTGAGTCTTAAGCTCTCTCAATTCCACCGGAGCCATGCGATAAGGAGGAATAGAGATGGGGCGAGTACTAGGTTCCAAGTCAATGCAGAAATCTATATCTTTATTCGGAGGCATACCAGACAAATAAGTAGGAAATACTTCTCTAAATTCTGACACTACATGAATGGATTCAATAGAAGGAGACTCGAGCTCAACATCCTGAATATGAGCCAAATAATCCAACAACCCTGCCCTACCAGTTTCCTAGCCCGAATGGAGGATATGATCTTAGCTGGTTTAGACTTGTACACCCTTTCCCACTCTAACTTTTTCCTACCCGGAATCTCTAGATACCCAGACTTAGTGTTACAATTTAACACAACATAATAGGGGGACAACCAAGTCATGCCTAAATCAAAGTCAGTTATATCCAAAAAAAACCAAATCACCCCAAGTTTGGAATCCCATAAACATAATAGAACAAGCACTATACACATGGGTGACTATAACTGACTCTCCAACTGGAGTAGAAACATGGATGGTGGCATCAAGTACATCACAAATCATATCAAATCCCAAGTTAAATTGAACGGACACATAATGATAAGTAGAACCTGGATCAAATAACACATTAGCCAACCGGTAATATACAAGAATAGTACCGATGATTATTGTGTCAGAAGACTCTGCCTTGCTCTTGCTTGGAGAGGCATAACACTGAGCCCTATCATATTGACGGGTGACTTCCCTGCCTGGCTGTGCCGTACCTCTTCATGCGTTACCATTTCCATGACCTTTACGGCCTCGCTGATTTCCTCCTCGCCCAACTTGTGAATGTCCTTGACCATTATTACCATTTCCCGTAGGTACCACTGCTCTAGTCTGCTGTTGTGTGGGATCCAACATGCGTAGGTGGGGACAATATCTCCTCATATGCCCAGGTTCTCTACAATTATAACAAGTGTGATCAAAAGATGGTATGATGCCCGCCAAAGGTGCCACTCTCTAGCTATCCTGAATCAAATTTTGATGTGGAGTTCCCAAGTAATTACCTGTAGAAGCGGGCATAGCGGACTGAATTGGCCGGGCTGCAAGTGTCGTCCTGTCATGACCCATGGGTACCCCCTTTACGTAACATGGCATACTTGGCCTCGAAGGGTCTCATACAAGCTCTTAGCATAATCATAACATAAGTTAAAAGAAAAGTATGAGAAAATTTAAAACTTCTTTAAAACCATACAATCGAAAACATTTTCATAAGCAAACAGAAGTCTCTACTAAAACTTTGTCTCAAACCATCTATTAAACTCTTGAATAAAAGACTTGGGATGCAGCCCATACAATGTCTAGAACATCAAGAAATGACATCAGGAAATAAAGGGGTTGTCCTCGAAGCTATGAGGACTCACCAATTCTTCAACTCTTCTTGCACCTTAGAAACCTAGCCTTCAAGCAACTCAATCTCCGAACCCTACATTTGATTAGAATGTAGGCAATATATGCATTAGTACAAAATGTACCAAGTATGAAAGATAGCACAACATCATAAGAGAATCTCAAAATGGTTAGTCAACATAAGACATAAGCATAGGAGATAATAACATAAGCATAGCATGGTCTCCAACATAAGCATCATATCATCACAAGTCAACATAAGACATACATTACAACAAATGTGATTATCAAGGACAAATAATTTTGTCATTAATAAATCATATTTTGTCACTAAAAATCTTGTGTGACGAAAAAAATTTCGTCAAGCAGTCGTCCCTAAATGTGCATCTCTAAAATTATTCAAATACGATTTAGTGCTTCGTCGCTAAAATTATTATATTAACTACAAAAAGAAGAATCGTCGCCAAATGAATAATTATTTGTAACAAATTTATTTTTCATAAAAAGTATAATTTGTTTGTGGTTTAATAGTATCGTTTGTCACTAAAAAGGTTATTATTACCGACAAAAAATGTATTCTTGCTAATTAATTAGTTCAAACAGTGACAACATCAATTGTCTCTAAAGTTATATTTATTTCGCAGTTGAACAAATGTAATTTCGTCCCTAATGACTACTTTTTATATACAAAAATAAATTTGTCCTTAAATGTATAAATTAGGGACAACTTTATTATTCTAAAAAAGGGTAATAATTTTGTGGTTAAATCTATTCATTTTGTCAGTAAAAGTATTATTTTTACCGACAACATATATTGTCACTATAAATTATCATGATTAGTGACAATTATAATTGTCATAAAATAAAAAATTAATTCGTATTAAATAAAAAAGAGGATATTGGGACAAATATATTTTTGTCACTAAATGTAGTCCACTTATGTCAAATTTATTTATTTTGTGACCAAAATATTTTACCTTAAAAAGCTTGATTTAGTCGTTGCTAAATGTTACCTTTAATGACAAAATCTTTTGTCACTAATTGCATTCATTGATGACATTTAATTATTTTATATTAGTGAAATTTTTTAAATTATAGAATTGCATAAATTAAAAATTAAATAATAAAACATGCTAGATAATAATGAAATATATCCATTACAATTAAAAAGAACTAAAATATCTGAAAGTACTTTAACAAGCTCCATGAACTAAAGTAAAATATGTCCAATAACAAGAAAATCTAACTGAAATAGAAGAAATATTACTCCTAAACCAAGACACAAAAGTAGAAATTTCTTCCAAAGTATCAATAATATGGTGATACTTCTCTTGCATTAGTCTTGATTCAATTCTCACATTTTATACCTGTGTAAAAGAAAGAAAAGAAATTCATAAGAGTTAATAAAAAGTAGAATCTATAACACAATATGATTTTTCATATAGAATGTGAAGCTATATATTAGCTATACATTTGCTACGATAAAACTCTCTATTTGTTTCAGGGCTTAGACTTAACATATTTTAACTATATGAAATGTTTAAGCTTCTAAACTCACTGCTCATAATTCAAAGAATGAAATTTTTTATTCTTCTATCTTGCAATAAGATAGACATTCCTGCTGATATCTTTTTGTCCAAACCTGTCGACTACCACATTATCTGGTAATTAACTAGTTGACTTTTCCTTCACAAAGTAACACACCTCCAAAACAACTCTATGGAGTAATATCAACTTTAACAATAACAAGAGTCTAAGGGGAATAATGTGTGACAACACTGGAGCATACAAAAGCCCAAAATGAAGGAAAACATGACAACTTTAAAGGGGATCACTGATTGTATGATATGGAATGCAGATGCAGTGGCAAAGTATCTATGAAATATAGCCAACATGCTGATAAAATTTGAGTAAAATGGGTGAAAAGTGTGTGTATAAAGGGGATTAATTGGTGGCAATATACACCTAGCAAGACAATTGTTGGTAATGTATACTATGAAAATGGATGGCTCAAGGCATTAGGGAAATAGTGAACTGCACCAGTGAAACTAGTCTGCCCAAACATGTTGTCATAGTAATATTACTCTTTTTCAGAGAGCCACATTGAAAGGGCAATCAAAGAATCAGGGAGAGCCTCAAAGACTTTTTCTTTAGGAACATAAAATGGTGCAGGATCGTGGTATGCCTACATTTTATTAAGGATAGACTTAACAAAAATTGGAACAAATTTAGCTTCAGTATCTCCTTGTACCTACTGGTTAAGATCATACTGAATTTTATGACCTAAGCCCATATCTAACAAGGTGGTCTAAGATCATTAAATCACTAGAAACAGGAGCAAGCTATATGTTACCGCTAAACGATACACCTAGGGGTAAACTCTCCAAACAAGTCGTAACTTTTCAACAACAGTTGCAAAAACACTCTTTCAAATCAAAGTGGGTAGACTAGGATGAAGTTTAATGTACAATTGTTCCAAACAAATTCATGAGATAGTTTATTGATCTTCTTTTCTTTTTCATATCATCTGCTTTAAATTTCCTGTGAAGACTTGATGGGATAAAAATATATATAATGGTTATCAATTATCATACAATAGATCTTTCACTTTGCTGGATCTTTTGTCCAGAGAAATGTAATTAGTCCTATCAAATTTTTAAAATCAAGAATGACTTCGGCAGAAAGAAAAATTCTTAGTATAAGATCATTTTACCATAAATTCCAAACTTTTCAAAAAGTAAAGTTCTTGCTATGACACTCGAACTCTTCAAAAATGTTCGATCCTCCAAAAGTAGTGCATTTTTGAAAGATTCGATACATCTGTAATAACATTTCTAGAGACTCCGAGAAACATAGGTTCTTAATATAAGATCATCTTACCATAAATTCATTCACCACCATTTGGTATTTACTATCTGTACCCATCTTTCAAACAAAACTAAGCAGTGCATTAATGGAAACTCAAAAGACTCTAAAAAAGAGTTAAAAGATTGTATTTTTGCAGCAGTTTTGATCAACCCATAAGAATAAGATTGACTTTTTCCTTTTAGATTCATGAAAGAATGAAGAAAATGGAAGTTAGTAGTAAGTGCGAGAAAGAAGCTATAAGAAGAGAAGGTGAATTAAGGATTCGTTAACAAAAGAAGAGCAAGGCAGACTCAGAATGTTGAAATGAGAGGAAGAAATTAGAACGCTATGCCAATGACATTGGAATTAATGTATGGCTCCTTCACACTTCTACTAGTATGTTTTCTCTTTCTACACTAAAACTACACATGTCATATGAGTTTTAAGTTATTTTTCATGTGAGGTTTGAATTAAACCATTTAGCACCAATGATATTACAACATTAACAAAGATTAACACACAATTTTATTGATGAATGTTTGACATTTTGTTCTATGTATCTTACTGATATTGAGACTAGATTTAATCGTGAACATCGAAATGATGATGGATCTAGCAGCAAATATGAACATGTTCTAGACATATTTTCAAAAAATTCTAGACCATTTAGAGATGGAACATTTGATGTCATACCAAAGAAATATTTTGATATGGCTCAATTGTATGTGTTTAATAATTGTGAAGAAGCAGAACTTTTTCTTCAGTAAGTACTTTTTTCTATTTATATGGGTTGATATTTTTATAATTTAAATTATTTTTAATTTATTTATTTATTACATATAGAGAGCATAGAGAAGAGTTATTGAAACAAGCTATTGTGAATATTGATGATAAACACCGAGAACAATTTCCTTTATGGTTCAAAACAAAAGTATGCGATTTTAAGATAAATATTCATGTTATTCTGTTTAAATTATTACTTATGTCTTTATTAATTGACCACAATTTTTATTGTAGATTATGCTATTATATAATAAGGAAAATTCAATGCCTATCTAGAAATTATATCCTTTGGCAATGGGACCTGATGTGCGTGGAAGAACACATACTGGTTGTATTGTAAATAGTGTCAGGTATCATGTTCAACGATGCGATGAATTACGTTAAAAGTCAAAACTGTGGTATAGTAGTTGTAGGCTACCACGAAAATGAGGTGATTAACTTTTATGGTATTATAGTTGACATCCTTGAGTTAAAGTATGTTGAGGAAAATCAAGTTCTCCTATTTAAATGCAAGTGGTTTGATCTTCGCAAGAAAACAGGGATGAAAAAAAATAACAATTTTACCAGTATTTGTGTTAAAAGATTTTGGTATGAACAAGACTCTTTTGTACTAGCTACTCAAGCAAAACAAGTTTTCTATATAGATGACCCAAAATTGGGGGAAAATTGGCGAATTGTGCTCAAATTTCAAGATAGACAGTTATATGATGTGCCAGAGAAGAAAAATTCAGAGGCAGAAAGTGATGAGTTGCATATTGCAAATGATGAAGTGTATCAAGATATTTCACTTGAAAATAATTCAATTGTCAATGATTCGGTGGAAATACTGTGTCAACTACATAGATATGATATTGATTCGGTGACCTTGGATGCAAATGTAATTGAATTGGAGGCTCAAACACAACATGCAGTTGAAATTGATTACAGTGACGATGACTGTAACCAAGAGGATGAAACTATAATAGAGTACATTGGTGATCATGAGGTAATAATAGTACCAATGATGATGAAGTTGATAGTACATTTGATGGTGACGACATTGGCTTGTGATGTAACCTCATAAGAGTAAGGCCAATTACTTATTAATAGACCTTGTAAATTATGTATTTCTTCTTTGACTACTATCAAAGTAACGACCTTATCACTACAAAAAAAATCATTTTATTGAAAATTATTTATCGTACTTAAAGGTCATAGGCGATTAAGGTCGAGTAGCTTACCAATAACTTAAATTTCATTATTATATCTTTTTCTATGTTTTTTTGCCATTCCCTACTATTCTTTTATGTATTCAAAAGAAAAATCATTTTCCCCCAAAATTAGTTTTTAACTTTAGAGATAGCCCTCCTTTCTACCTTTCTAACAACTTTAGGTTGTTCTCTTTCTGTGTAGGGGTCCATATCTTTCGACTGATTGCAAACAAAGCAGACGAAATTGCAGGTTTGCCTCACTTTTTGTTGCTAGTTATCTCTAATTTAGTGAATTAGTTAACTATTCTAATGTTATTACCTTGTTTAAATTCATTTTACTGTGTTTAGATTTTTTTGTTAGGGCTTTCTAACATATGAACATGACATTTTTCTACATGCATTGCCTCGTGGTTGTAAGCCTTTTTTGATGAATCCAAAAACTTGATGTCTCTACAGCCACTCTTTAATGCTTTTAAGGCCACCAAAATAAGTAAAATAGTGCTTAAGCATTATAGTATTTTCAGTCTTACCAACACTACATGTCCACCACCCAAGATAGAACTAATGTTATCCTTATCAAACATTGTCTGGTTAGCAAAATCAACAATAGAAACTAAAGCTAACATAACCAATTCAACATGTATTTTTTTAGGTAACTAATTTTTCATTAATTACCCAAAACAGAATTACAAATCAAGCTAGCTACCACAACCAGCTTAGTCTAATTTATAGCACCATCATAACCAACTCCTATCTACCAGACTCCTCATCAATCTCTATAGAAAACTAAGACTTTACAAGCCATGATTGTACTACATCCTTTGCCCCCAATGGTGCTCTAATATTACAAGCAATTCTCTTCACAATTTTTTTAAAGTGGCTGCCACTGGATCAGAGTCAACTTCCTAGTTGTATCGACGTCGCATTTTCATCTTGAGTCTATTAAGATTCCTCCAATACCAACTACAATTAAGAGGTGGTGTATTTCCCAAATGCTCCCCTGCTTTATATACAATTCATGCACCCATTCACCCATAATATGTGTTTTTCCCCAGATAATTATCGTAATAAATTTCCAGCAGATGCCTCATTCCATTTACTTGTTCCTTTAATGTTAAGCCCTCCATATTTCTTGAGAGTAAATAACCCTTCCCAGGCCACTATGGATTAATCCCAAGTAATTAATTTCATTTTGTTGTGTGGTTGAATGACACGTAAGCAAGCATCAGAATTGAAGGTGTGAGTAAGCCCTAGATGATTGAGAAAAATTCCTCTAGAACCAACTCCTCTAAGATATTTATAGTAGCAACCATCTTCTGTTGAGCCACATCCTTTGATCCTTCTACTTGCGGTTTTGCTTCATTTGCTTCTTTGTAGCTTCTATCCTTAAAGGAAGTCATATAGATTGCTTGAGGTGATGATTTTGGTATTTCAACATAAATACTGAGTAGTAATCTTATCACAACTTATGATTCTATAACCTGCATGATCGGTACATGATTTTAAAATGAAATATATTAATGAATGCTTTGAATTTTCATGTAGGACAAGTCTATTACTTTGTATGGTGTCGAGTCGTTCACTTGTTATTCAAAATGTTTTATTGTTATAAGATATGTTTTTACCATTGTTTTAAATTTTCTACCATTACTAAACTTATTTTACTGTTACTTAAGATATGATTATCATTAACAAAATGAAATTTCATGATTTGATAAAAACTTAAATATCATATAGTATTTCGATAATGATTTGATACTCATATTTATTGTTTACAAAAAATATAAATGAGACTAGAATTTGAAGGTTCTTGTAGCTAACTACTGGTTTGTTAAATCAGATACCTTGTAATAATGATTACTGTTACAATCTTTGTAAGCGGGAAGGTGGAAAAAACATATTGTTAATATTTTTTCTCGAGTAGGGGACCTACAAGTATATTTGACTCCCTTATGAAGGAGTCCACAGTGATACAATTCCTCAAAACCTTCCAAACATTAAATTTGTTATGAAAATGTTTATTACTGATTATTGTTATCATTAATAAAAAGGGCATTTATTTAATGACATCTTCTAATTATCATATTAACATGTTTTCAACTTTTGTTTATTACAAATGTTGTAGTTAAATGTTATTACTCATTGAGCTAGTGATTTACTCTCCACTTTTTTTTGTTACACAGATCACAGGTGACGTCGACAAGACTTTAGCTATAGTGTACAAGTTGAAAAATCTATAGTTCACGGGGATTGCTTTGTGTGGACAAGAAGTTATTTATTTACTACCGCCCTTTTGTTTTAAACTCTTAGAGTTGCTTTGTTAATCATTTCACTGGTGTCATGTGTAATTTTTCATTATTGGAAACTTGAAATAGTATTAAACTTATTTTCGTATTTGGAGATGGATTTAGTATTATTACATTGTTGATGCATGTTATGGCTTTTTTTGGCGATATTGGTTGGATATGTTATTGATTTTTGAGACAGGATTTTTTTCCCTATAGGCCCAAAAACAGGGGAAACTTTGTCCAATTTTATGTAAAATTTCATTAAGGCTTGCCTTTAGCATCCCACCATTTAACATCGGTCATGATCCTAAATTGAATTGTCACACAAGTGATGCAACTAATGAATGCGTATCATCCATGGACACAAGAAGATCATTTGTGTGTAGTAATCTTAAGGAAATCATTAAAATATTCTATAATTGGATTAGATATTATGACAATGTGATTGTGCGGTTTAATAAATATTAGAATGCTTGGAGTGAATATTGTGTTTGAATTTAGTTTGTAAGACTAAATATAATGCTTTGGGATGATACACTTGTTAAAATATGGTGATATTTTATTGTTCATAGGTATTTTTTAATTTTTTATGCTGTATATATGTTAATTATAATAGTTGCTAAATGGCACAAATTGATTGTGGCTATACTTATTGTGGGAGTTCTACAAACTATCGTAACAATAAGTTGTGGGTATTACTATTCACTGACCTTTTTAGTGCATTATAAAATTAATTGTTTTCGTTTTTTATTTTATTGTAATACAACTTAAAAATATGCATATGACTTTTATTAGCTGCAATTGTTCCAACGAATCTTGATATACAATTTTTCATTGAGTCCTTTTGCTGGACGTGTAAATGACAAAATATTTGAAAACTTGTTGAGACACTTGATAGTTTTGAAAGATTTATTTGTATTTTCTTAAAATTCAAATTATCTTAATGGTGTTTTAACATTTGATTTT
>JAJOOS010019600.1:0-16501 GCA_029582725.1 Solanum chiquidenum
GCCCACTTCACACATTCATGCATTCAAGACTTTAAGTAACAAGAAGAGACACTTTAGTGTACTAATCAAGTCACAACATTATCATTTGAGGACACTTCGTAATCCAACATCATCACATATATACATCATGAAAAATCATACTTTAAATCACAATGCTATCCACTTTACATAGGATCATCACAAGATCACATAAACTCACTCACATCATATCTTCACATATAGCTTCACATAAAACTTTACATATAGCTTCATTTATATATATGAACACAATAATACAACAATACTCATATTATGCCCTTCATGGACACAATAATAATTCAAAAGCAACAAGCAACACTTCCACCAAAGGTGGATCCAACCTAAGAAACAATTATAGCCATATTAATAGATCATGCCATCTTACCACCTTTCAAAGGACATAAGCCACAATACTCAATTACATGCCAACTATACAATATTCATCAAGTTAGGTCAACTTACACTCTTTCCATAGCTATCTTCATCATCCTCATATTCCAACAATTAACAATACAATAAAAGTGATAATATCAACATTCAACTATACAAGCTAAGCTAAACAATATCCAATAATCAACATAAAGGCTAAATTCCAATTTATGACCATTCAAGGCTACTACCTCACATTAGACAATTCAATAACAATTTCCAGCAATTCAACATAGCTAAGATCATATAAGAACATTCCACATCAAATCACTCAATAATCCTTCTTCAATTACTCAAAATCAATAGACCCACTTTAGGTCAAATTTAAAGAACTTGAGAAGACATGGGTTCATGAAGATTTCTTTCTTAAAACCATCAATAATAATTACTAACAACATAAAACATCATTTAAAATCATTTAATGCTAGAACCCATGCTTAGAATTCGAAATAGGATTTTGTGTATTTGAAAAACCTTGAAAACCTTTTGATTGGGCTCCTTGAAAGAAAGAATAATCAGGGATAAAGGATCCCCATACCTTAATCATCAAGAACCAAACGAAATTGAAGAAGAAATAAGTAGCCACCATCAACCCTAGCTCCATCTTTAACCTTGAGCTTCCATGGGGTTTTGAGAGAGTTTTGAGAGAGCGGGGTTTTGAATTTAGGAGAATGACTTTAAAATAGACTTTAAATGTTTAAATATACTTAAAAACAATTAAAACAATAACCCAAGGTACCCAAACTACCCCTCACTTAGTTGGACCTTTTTAACAAGTCAAACTTGAGTTTTATTTTTGTAGATTTCATCGGGTCACAGGTTCGCGATGCGGAGGTGTTCCCACAAGTTTCATAAATTAAAATCCGAGACAGTAGAGTCCGCGATACGTCTGCGACGCGGACCAACCATTTGACCCTTGGTGGATCTAGTCCGCGACGCGGACATGCTCCCTCCATGAGCATTTTCAAGCTGCCTTGGCAGCTTGCTAGGCCAAGGGTTGGGATCCTCCTCGGGGACCCTTAGGGTGGTCCCGAGGAGTCGTACCCGAACGTTTTTGACCCTAAAAACATTTATTAAGACACTAGGGTCATCTCCACTGATTTTTGACTCCAAAAAACACATAAAAACATGAACAACATACTAGAACACACCAACACGTAAAAGACTAGTTTCTGAACGTCTTGGTCATCCCTTGACGTTTGACTTCAAACTCAACTAAAATGACCTATAAAATTCAAATATTTATACAAGTTTATCAACTACTAACACGCATGCGAAGCTCTAATTATCCTATTTCATTTTGAGGGGCGTTACACCCAACATGCTGCGGAACATAAGTTGAGGGATAGGGAAGAGTACTAGAACAAGAGGGCAAGGTCAGCAGGACATGAGTCCAATCAGTAGAGGAGTGGAAATGACAATAAGTCTTTCTTCGAGAATGGGTGATCTCAACTTACTCCATCATCGGCTAGTGTGCATGCACGAAGGAACAAAAATGATTAGAGGTTTCTGAATTCCCAAAACTTCAGTGCTTAGGATTCTCTGTCGTAGGGCAATGTGGCACAAGGATCTACTCGAAACTTACCTTGTGGTAAGTGTGGTGGGACCTATTTGGGAGAGTGTTGTGATAGCAAATGTGATTACTTTAGGTGTGGAAAGATGGGTGATACGCCCAAATTACACATCCCTAAAGAAGTATAAGTGGTCGTTGTTCAAATAAAGAACCTAACAAAGGTTAGGGTCGATCACACAAGGAATGACATCTAGACTTAGGCTAATTAATTGTTGATTGTACTTTTAGTCAGATTATTTCCGTAAAAAAGGGGGATTTGTAACACATAATATTAATTGATTGAATTCGGTAAAAATAACCAAGTAAATAGGATTAAATGTTTTGTAAAATCAATAGAAGATGAAACTAGGGTGTATGTGTTCCCCACAAGTTCTTAACGCAGTTAACCTTATAATATTAACCATATCTAGTGTTTAACATGAAAAGTAGGTAAGTTAGGTATCTCCTAAGTGATTGGTCATCCATATAGGAAATTTCACCACACAACTTAGTCGGTCTACGGGTGTGTGTTTTACTAACCCTTACCCTTGACCAATTTTAGCTTTCACACTCTAGGTTCAGGCTACTAGACGGTGAATTATCACGCCAAATCTCCGTTGTTTAATATTTTTTCCCATTCATTACTTCCTTGGTCGGTAAAGTAGGATTAAGGTGGGTTCTAACGTTGCGCACTGTTAAAAATCTAGTAAAGCAAAGAGATCAACAATAAATACATGAAAACTATTCAAAAATTACATAAATATTAGGTCTAGTTATTGATCACTCATGGTTCCCACAACCCTAGTTGGGGATTTAGATACTCATGCTTGGGTGATCACAATTCATAATAAATTTATTAAAATAACGAGAAAAGACATAAAATGATACTTGAAGTTGTCCCGAATTTTCAGAAAGATACCGTAACTATGAGGACATCCTATTATCTCCCCTAAACAATCTTGAATAGATATTATTACATCATTTTTTGTCTACCTGACATAGAGAGTATATGCACTCTCTTTAAAGAACGTGAGCAACTTAAAATAATGAATGTAACGTTATTTTTATAGGTATTTTGTTGTAAAATATAATTTCTTGTTTTTCTTCTTATTATTTTTTTCTTTGTTATTTTCCCATTTCAGTTTTCTTTTTTCTTCAAAAATTCATTCTCATCTCCGTTAAAACTCCTCACTTTCAATATCACCATTTTTACCATAATTCAACCCTTTTTATTTACTATTATTAGTTTAAGTCTTCAATTTTAAATATTTTTCTAAACTTTTTTTACATTTTTCGTACAATTTGAAAAACTCATTAGATTTCAAGATGATTGGGAGGTATCATTTAGAATTTTTTTCCGAATTTCAATCAAGCTCTTTCAATTTGAAAAACTCATTAGATTTCAAGATGATTGGGAGGTATCATTTAGAATTTTTATCTGAATTTCAATCAAGCTCTTTCAATTTTTGAGGAATTTATAGATTCTTTCAAAACTATTATTTCTAATTTTTAATTTATATGAAATGAAGATAAATTAATTGATGATACTTTCAAAATATAGAATTTTCTTAAAAAAATATTTAGTTTTGTTAATACAAACTCAACAAAGTTTAGAAAATAATATAGCTTTTTAAAGAAAAAATCATTGGAAGAATGGAAATTGACTGAAGAAGAAGAAGAAAAAAAACTTAATTTGGAGGAGCAAAGCTTGACATCGGTGGGGAAAGATGAGAGTGAAAGGTAAAGAAGAAGAAAAAAGAAGAAAATAAAGAAAGGAGGTCAGCTTGAAAGTGGGCTGGGTGGGGTGGGATAAAGGTAAGGTGAAATGTAAGATGAAATTAAAATAA
This sequence comes from Solanum chiquidenum, assembly GCA_029582725.1. Taxonomy (NCBI): domain Eukaryota; kingdom Viridiplantae; phylum Streptophyta; class Magnoliopsida; order Solanales; family Solanaceae; genus Solanum; species Solanum chiquidenum. The sequence continues at coordinate 3,847 of JAJOOS010019600.1, forward strand.
AACTAATAAAACTAAAATAAGTCAAAAAGTAAGAGAGAGAGACACAGAGAGAGTGAGAGTGATAAAGAAAAACTTAAAATGAAAAAAACTTGTATTCTAAATTAATTAACATGTGTCACGTAATGATTGGTGCGTGATAACATTTGCCTTTTAAAATATGATATTTGCCAAAAAATGATGTAATAATATAAGTTCAAAATTGTTTAAGGGGTAATGGAATGCCCGCATAGTGAAGGTGTCTTTTTGAAAATTTGGGAAAACTTCATGTATCACGTTATGTCTTTCCTCTAAAATAAATCATGAACTTACAATGAGAGTAGATGAAATCCAAAATCTTGAATTGGCGAACAAAAGCGATATTATAAAGTGATACTTCAAGAATTAAATGGACAAAGTATTCACAAAACTTTTCAGCCAAAAATGAAGTATCAAGTTGTCTCCCTCTAAAACATAAATAAAAATGACTCTTTATAACCATCTAATTCTAAATTAAGTCAAAAAAGGAAACACATGAAAAGGGTCTTCGACAGTTAACTCTACGGTTCATGATCTACGACTCGTAGACCACACCCGTAGAAGGTGGATTCTTCAAAGGCCATCTGGAAACTTCCTACGCACATGATATATGACCCATAGACCTTTGTACGGTCCGTCCTGGAAATCTGTCATTCACAGATTGGAGCTCATTATTTTTGCCTCTTTCTACGACTCAGAACTACGCTTTGTAGGTCATCCTATGGCCCGTACTATGCTTCTGTCTTCCCATACTTAGCCAAATATAAAGCTTCTTCTTCAGCCTTCATCCACGAGTAAATTGTACGGCTCGTAGTATGATCTATGACTCATAGGTATACTTGTAGGTCATCAAAACCCTGTTGCTTCAATAGAACTCCATCGTTAGACTGTCACAACCTAATTTTTAACAAAGATTGATAAAATAGCATCCAATCTACTAACAAAGGTTTAAGACACTTGCTAAACTCCAAGTTTAAAACATTATAAGTATCATAAATTTGTGGTACATCAACACCCTCAACTGAAAATCATTGTTTGTCCTCAAGTGACACTAATAACTCTAAACGCCACAATGCAAAAGTAATCCAAAAAATTCAACCATTCACATGTAATATTTCGAAACAATCAACCATCCATTTTTCAGTTTTCAGTACACTGCAATCATTAGGTTCAACAATAAGCCAACACATGCAGATCAATTTATGACATAGACATACCAATAGACACAGTCACATGCACATATAACAATCGCCAAAATACCCATTCTTCGACAATGTAACTTGTGCCCTTACCAAAAAGAAATTTTTTTGTTCACACAAATATTGATTTATAGTTGAATTTCAAGACTTAATGTTGGAAGCCGACTCTTGTTCTTTGGACCAACCTTTGACCAACTTTTTTCTTGTCTCCAAATCTCTCTTTTGTCTTTTGAAACTTCGATTCGTGACAGCTAGTCATACGTGCCAAAGAGGCTTCCTTCCCGATTTGACCCAGCTAAAGACACAATATACTCTCACTCTCATAATTGAATTCATTACAGTACATGCACAATACCACAATCTTGCCCTTATTTTCTATACTTAAGTTTCTCAAAGTATTAAATTAGGATCACTATAGGACTTTCTTAACTTGTAACGTAGGCTCAAGGTCATGTGTGGTATATTTGGATTTTAATTGACTTTCTGCCCCCTTGACATTACATTGGATATTTTCCTCTTTTACAACCAATCTGGGTATCACCTTAATATTTCTTTTCTCTTCATTCTTCATTAGAGCTCGGGTGTGACTTTGACTTACTTTTCTTTTTCGTTTCAACTTTTTCTTCAACTTTTCACTCTTTAATCTTTCTATTTTGTTTTATTCTCCCACGCCATTTTAATTGTTGTCTCTTTTCTCAATACAGAACTTTTTTCATACCCCTTTCTTTCATTATTTTCCTCTATAGTAGCCACCTTCAATTTAGACTATTATCCTGAGTTGATGTGTATAATGTCCAATTAGGGAACATGGCCAAAACAAGGGTTAACAATTATCATGGGGAAGGTGAATTGGGTAAACTGAAATAATAGTCTAATTTATACTTAAAAATTTGGATCGAAGGGAGCATTTTCATTTGGTTGGTTATTTTTAAGCTTAAGTGGACTCAATTTCAAAAATGGCCTATAATCCTTTCCTAAATAACAGTTAAACAATCCTAATAAGACTAACAAGCAAGTTCTAGATTGGCATATACTGTATGAATGAACAATTAACCTCACACACACATGGAACATCGTTTCATTACCAAATCATTAGTGTATCTTGTTCATGCTTAAGCCTAAGTCATGTTTATCTAATAAATTGATATCATGTCATGTATATATCGTACACATATGACTTATCAATCACACAAATATATCACAAATACAAAATTTGGAGGGGTATCAATTTCATTACTGTCATCATGTTTTGGTATCTACTCTACTTTTACAATCAACATTCTAAACATGCTGGTTCAACATAAAATAAATATTCCTCCGGGAAAAATAACATAGGCAAGAGAACCCCAAGGTATTGTCTGAGTGTTTAGCGTTATTCAGAGTTCACCCTTTAAACTATTAATAGATTCACCCCCACCCCATAGAAAATAATGTGCAATATCCCCAATGCATAAAAAATAAATACTTGAAGGTGAAGACAAAGATCTGGTGCTTAAGCGCCGAAGAACGAGGTAGAGGCATGTGGGGCTGCTGATGGGGACCCTTAACCTGTGGGACAACATAAGTAACGTCCTCTGAAATAATTTGAGAAGCACCATCAGTGGTGCCCCTCAAACTTGATGATCTGCTTACTAACTGTCAGGCTCTCTCTTTCCCCAACTCCTCATCAACTAGAGAATGTCATTGGGAAGCCTCAAATTTATGTCGCACTTTATTTTTCGTGCACCAATCCTCCGCACCATCATTAGTATCATCAAAACTCAGTGTGCGCTTCCTAAGAGCATGAGGGGGATCAACATCTCCGAACAAAGCAGCAAGAACCTCATCTCCAGCCATTGTTGGTGAAGGATCTGGTGGAGAGGCAGCTGAAGCTGCCAATGTATCAATGTTAACCCGGAGTGTGGCCATCTCAGTCTAGAACCCCCCAAGATCTACAGTCAGTGTAGTTTAAAGTAAGGCTAGCATACACAACTTTAAGGCATCTATCCTCTGTTGTGTGGCGTACATTTGCTACACAATACCAACGTTTATCCTTGTCTCAGACTCCTCAAATACAATTCACATCCAAGGTAAAAGATGTTGTAGCAACTGGCTATCTAAGTCTCTAGGTGCTGAAGTTTGTCTGTGGGTACAATAGAGAAAGTCGATAAAGTGGGAGAACCTGGTGTGCTATCAGCCAAGGAAAATGTAGATGTATGTGTCACCTCGACTAGTTCAGTAGTTGTAGTCCCTCCCGCGTGAACCTGTCACGACCCGAGAGCACCCCTAGTCGTAGCATGGCGTAATTGACCCTGAAGGGGCCGCATACAAGCCCTTAGCACATTCTTAACATAAGAAAATAGAAAATACGGGAAAATTCAAAACTTTACAATCGAAGTCTTATATCATAAAAACAATAAGCGGAAGTCTTTCTATACTCTTTGTCTCAAACCATCTATTTAAAACTCAAGAATAAAAGTCATTGGGACGCATCCCATACAAAGTCTAAAACATGAAAATAAAGACATAAAGGAAATGTGGTTGTTGTCCTCTAAATTATGAGGACTCACCAATTCTTCAACTCTTCTAACTCCTTGAAACTCTAGCCTCCAATAGCAACTCAAAGCTCCAACCCTACATTCGGTTAGAACGTAGGCAAATATGCGTTAGTACAAAAGGTACTAAGTATGAAAGCTAGCACAACATCATAAAAGCATCTCCAAATGGTTAGTCAACATAAGACATAAGCATAAGAGACAATAATATAAACATAAGCATAAATCTCCAATATAAGCATCATATAATACAAGTCAACCTAAGACATAGTAAATGAGCATAGGAGAACATCATATTCATGACAAGGTCTCTACTTAGACCTACAAGGTTACACACCTCGACCCTAAGTCTTTCATATTACCAGAGAACTACTTCACAAGCCACCTCTAAGTATACTTGTGCAATGCAAGGATAGCATCCCATACTACCATCCAAGCTAAGTACCTCTCTTTGGTCATTCTTGGGCGTAGTCCACCTTCATATTCAAGACCTAGGTTCGCATGTCATCTTAACATAGTCTATATACATGGTCCAGTCTAAAGTTTATCTATGCCATAAGGGTACCATACTTCTAAGTAACCCCAAGACACACTTGTGCAACACATGAAAGGCATCCCATACTACCCTTCACACTAAGCATAGCCTTGAAGTCATCCCAGTCATATCCACCCTACCTTGGCCTTCTTATTAACTTCACTCTCTTAACTAATGAATCTCTCACATTTAGTCAACTATAACTAGGAAAGGCAACTCTAGTCCAATCCTATCTCAATGCTTCTCTTTAATGACCCTAATTCATACGTTGTGCAATGCACTTTTAGCATCCCATAATACTAATCGTGCTACGTATTAATTTAAGGTCCTATTACTAGTTCTTCTTGGTTTGGAACCTAGTTCCCCTCTTTATCATTAGAACACTATGAGGTACTCTCTTAAGCACATCTTAGTTCATTATGCTTTGAACACTATGAGATGCTTCTCAAGCATGTCTTAGTTCATTGGATATGGAGATTGCTTCTAGGAACCTTAACTCAACTATGTGAAGGATCCCATATCATGAAACCTAACTTTGGAAAAACCCAAACTCTACTACGTAAGAGTTCCCATTTTAACTTGGATAGTCCTCACATCAACTAGGTGTGGCTCTCCTTCCTTCTTGGAGTCCGGAACCTATCTTGTGTGACACTCCATCTCATTGTCAATATTCACTTGGAGCCAAGCATACACCCCAAGGTTTACTTGTTAAGCCTTGCTTAACACTCATCTCTCATGGAAGGATGTCCTTGACAATCCATCCATGCTCAAGTGATTCTATCACTTTCAACTGTCAAGCATTCATAAGGTAGGTTAGGTGAGTATAGGCTTTCACCATAATTCAACCTATTAGACTTCTATTATCTTTTAGACTTTACTCTCAAAGCCTTAGCACCACTAGCTAATTACCTTAATCTCACCCTAAATCCCTAACTATCATGATCACAAACCCTACTCTCAAGGTTACTTTATTCATCTTTTCTTCATACCTAGATTTCAAGGTAATTTGATCACATCTTTCATTACTAGGTGATTCTATTCTTAATTGATCCAAATGGTTCAATTCTAACTCTACAAGTTAAGATCAACCATATACAATAGAATCTAGTTCAATTCATTATTAGATGATCCTAACTTTAATCAATTACAACACACACCATTGAATTAGGAAGATCACATATGAACCTTCAACTTTGCCTCTAATGGCATAAACCCACAAAGATCACATTCATCAATTTAGATTAGGGTTCATAATAGGAATCACATGAAATCATCACATCATCATCAATCAAAGCTAAATAAATCACTATTGGGTGATATCCACTAGATTGGAATCACACCCAATCCCTACCCACAATGCAATCACAACCCTTGGTAGAATTGGGTTTTTGAGTTCACTATTGAGGGGGAATCTATGGGGGATCCATGGGTGGAAGAACCCATTGATGAATAAGCTTCACATACCTTCAATAAAATCCCCAAACAAAACTTGAATCAATGGTGAAAATCGCCATAAGCTTCTGCCCTAACTTCCTTTCTTCTTCTTCTTCTTCTTCTAGAGAGAGGATTTCTTGAGGAATAATTTGGGGTCTTAAAATGAATGGGTAAAAGTGATTAGTTTAGGGTCTATTAATTATTTATTGGAGGTACATTAACTACCTAATCGCCCCTCCTAACCCCTAAACTAATTAATAACTAACCCATAAACACTAACTTAAAAACTAAAAGCTGAAAACTGGGCAGACCTACGAGACCTCCATCTACGGACCGTAGGTGGAGTGACGGGCCGTTCTGTGCCTTCGTTGTTTGGGTCTGGGACATGGTCATGGGAGATAAGGCTCCCTAGACTAAGTCCTGACCTACGGAGCAGACTTACGGAGGGGCGTCGTTTGACTTAAGGGGCGTCACTTGCCTCCGTAAGTCAAGCTGTTTTTGACAGCATTTGGCCAATGTTGGGGTCCTCCTCAAGGACCCCTAGGGTGGTCCTTGGGGGGTCGTACCCAGATGTTTAACCTCTATTTATGTCCATCTAAGTATAGGGGAAATTTATCTTCATTTTAACCCTTGTACAACACTCCAAAAGTCCACTACAAGACCCTACAACACACTAGTTCATCAATAGTTCAACTTACTAGTTTGCGGGCGTTATGATCGTTTCTTGACGTTTGACCTCTAAAATAATCAAACTAACTTCAAAAGCCATTATTCATCATTTAGGCAAGTTTCCAGATATAAACTAACATGTGGGGATCTAGTTCAACCTATTAGATCGAGTCAAGCCTTAGTTAGGTCTTACTATATTTTATGGGGTGTTACATTATCCCCCACTTCGGAACATTCGACCTCGAATGACACTTCAAACACTTATAAAGTCTAAACTCTAACTTAACAGTCCACTATGCATGAATTACATCTAATGCACATATCAAGGAAGAAAAAATACACTCTGAGCTAAACACATTCATTGTGACACAAGGGAGTAGAAACTACTTCTACCAACCCAAAATGCACTAAACTCCATATCTATTCATTCTCAAGGATGAACTAGCATCTACAAGATAAAACACGCTCAACAGATACACATGGTGTCTAAATGCAAAATTCCTCTCATAAAACATTTATCTATTGAGGAAATCTTTCAACTCAAAACTCGGGCATGCTCATAGTCCCACTCATGAAGCGTATATTCAATTCTATTCACATGCACCATAACATGAGGAAACAATGCATAAAAGTCATTTCTAACAAGACCTAAGCAATTTCATGAACAAGCATATAAGGAAATCATGGCCACATATAAGGCACACAATGACCCCACTAGATAGGCACACTATCCCCCACTTGGGAATAAGCCTACACAAACCTTTCTAAACATCATGCATACTAAAAATAACTTTAAAATCCAACATAACAAGTCATAAAAGACAAGAAATCTGGATATTTTCTGAAAAATGAAAGAAACACATACCGGAAAGGGACATGAGGAGATCACTCTTGATCTTCTCTAGGTTGGAGAGCATAAAACATGTTCTTCTTTTGCGTACCGTCTTCCGGGTCACTAGAGCAACTTTCTTATCCTCCCTTCCCTTAGCCTTAAGAACTGGGCAATCTCTCATTTTATGCCAATCCGTCCCACACCCATAGCAACTATCCATACCGGCTAGGCACTTACCATAATGGCTCCTCCCACACTTGGAGCAAGTAGACTTGGGAAAAGGAGACCCACTACCCTTCTCTTTATCAAACCTAGAGGTGTTGGAAGAATCTTGGCCGGAATATCTTGGTTTAGTCCTAGGCCTATCTTGTCCATCAGACCTAGCATTAGAAAAATTCCCTTCATTGGTCCTAGCCCTCTTTACCTCCCTATTCATCTTCTTGAGCTTTTGCTCCTCAATTTGATCGACATGAATCATAAGGCTTGAAATGTTCATACTAGGGATGAGCATTGCTGAACGACACTCATTCTCCACCAATTCGGACACTTCCATCACAAACTTATTCATTCTTGCCCTTGAGTCCGCCACTAGGGTTGGGGCATACTTAGACAATTGGGTGAACTTGAGGCTATATTCATTTACACTCATACCTCCTTGGCGGAGGTTGATGAATTCTTGCATCTTCCTCTCCCTTAACTCTAGGGGGAAAAACCTATCAAGGAATGCTTCCTTAAACCCTTCCCACCCTATTGGGCCTGCTCCTAACGGGCTATTATCTTTCTATTGTACATACCAAATTTGAGCTATATCCCTCAATTGGTAGGCGGCTAATTCCGCTTTCTCTTCCGTAGTCAAACCCATGATAGCAAGCACCTTATACACCTCATCTATGAAACCTTGAGGGTCTTCCTCCACCTTATAAAACTTTGGAGGGTTCATCCTCAAAAACTCTCTCACCCTCAAAGCAGCCATATTCAGATTATTAGCCAGAGAAACTACTTACATATTGACTTGGGCCGTCACGACTTGAGTCAATATTTGGAGAGCCGCCCTTATCTCCAAATTAGTCATAGTCCCTGCTTCATTAGGAACTTGAGGAAGAGCTTGGTGTGGAACCTGAATAGGAACCTCTTGCCTCTCAACAACTTCCTCAACTCTCCTAGCATTAGCCCTTGTATTATCCATACCCTGAAAAACAACGACACGGATTAGAAGAAGGGCCTACCAAAGCCAAACACTATGGCACGACTAAGAGAATGAAGAAGTGAGACTTTTCCTAAGAATCCAATGGCGTCCTATTTATAAATGTGTCGGGACTCACACCCATGAATATGACTCTACTCAAATGTGGTTTGACACATCCTAAAAAGTTTCCCAAAACATCATTCTCTGATACCGAGTTTTTCACGACCCGAGAGCACCCCCCCTACTCGTAACATGGCGTAATTGACCCCGAAGGAGTCGCATAGAAGCCCTTAGCACATTCTTAACATAAGATAATAGAAAAAATGGAAAAATTCAAAACTTTACAATCGAAGTCTTATATCACAAAAACAATAAGCGGAAGTCTTTGTATAATCTTTGTCTCAGACCATCTATTTAAAACTCAAGAATAAAAATCATTGGGACGCTACCCATACAAAGTCTAAAACATGAAAATAAAGACATAAAGGAAATGTGGTTGTCGTCATTGAAATTATGAGGACTCACCAATTCTTCAACTCTTCTAACTCCTTGAAATTCTAGCCTCCAATAGAACCTCAAAGCTCCAACCCTACATTTGGTTAGAACGTAGGCAATATGTGTTAGAACAAAAGGTACTAAGTATGGAAGCTAGCACAACATCATAAAAGCATCTCCAAATGGTTAGTCAACATAAGACATACGCATAAGAGACAATAATATAAACATAAGCATAAATCTCCAATATAAGCATCATATAATACAAGTCAACCTAAGACATAGTAAGTGAGCATAGGAGAGCATCATATTCATGACAAGGTCTCTACTTAGACCTACAAGGTTACACACCTCAACCCTAAGTCTTTCCTATTACAAGAGAACTACTTCACAAGCCACCTCCAAGTATATTTGTGCAATGCATGGATAGCATCCCATACTACCATCCAAGCTAAGTACCTCTCTTTGGGCATTCTTGGGCATAGTCCACCTTCATATTCAAGACCTAGGTTTGCATGTCATCTTAACATAGTATATATACATGGTCCACTCTAAAGATTCTCTATGCCATAAGGGTACCATACTTCTAAGTAACCCCAAGACACACTTGTGCAATGTATGAAAGGCATCCCATACTACCCTTCACACTAAGCATAACCTTGAAGTCATCCCAGTCATATCCACCCTACCTTGGCCTCCTTATTAACTTCACTATCTTAACAAATGAATCTCTCACCTTTAACTAAGAAAGGCAACCCTAGTCCAATCCTATCTCAAGGCTTCTCTTTAATGACCCTAATTCATACTTTGTGCAATGCACTCTTAGCATTCCATAATACTAATCGTGCTAAGTATTAATTTAAGGTCATATTACTAGTTCTTCTTGGTTTGGAACCTATTTCCCCTCTTTATCTTTAGAACCCTATGAGGTGCTCTCTTAAGCACATCTTAGTTCATTATGCTTTGAACACAATGAGATGCTTCTCAAGCATGCCTTAGTTCATTGGATATGGAGATTGCTTCTAGGAGCCTTAACTCAACTATGTGAAGGATCCCATCTCATGAGACCTACCTTTGGGAAAACCCACACTCTACTACGTAATAGTTCCCCCTTTAACTTGGATAGTCCTCACATCAACAAGGTGTGGCTCTCCTTCTTTCTTGGAGTCCGGACCCTATCTTGTGTGACACTCTATCTCATTGTCAATATCCACTTGGAGCAAAGCATACACCCTAAGGTTTACTTGTTAAGCCTTGTTTAACACTCATCTATCATGGATGGATTTCCTTGACAACCCATCCATGCTCAAGTGATTCTATCACTTTCAACTATCAAGCATTCATAAGGTAGGTTAGGTGAGTATAGGCTTTCACCACAATTCAACCTATTAGACTTCTATTCTGTTATGAAAGAGAAGTTTATGAAATGAAGCATGTTCTCATGAAATCTCTATAAATGTTTTAAGGATGATTTGAAACTGAAGTATCAATGATTTTGCTATTGCTGTGTTGTTGAAAGGATTTCTCATATACACGTGTAAGCATGAACTGTGAAAGGTTTTCTCACATGATAAAGGTTCTTAGGGTATAAAGGCATTCTCAACTAAAATGAACCAACATTAAGAAGCTATTCTAATGATGAGGCAATAGGAGATTACCTACGCTCTCTATTAGAAAAACAAGAGGCGATTAAACATGTCACATAATGTAAAGACAAGAGGCGAGTATCCACGTTCCTTTAAGAGCTAAGATGAATATGAATAAGAACTATTCCATGGAAGTTAAGCTTAGAACCGAGTGGACAAGTGGCGATTACCCATGTCTTATTAATTATGTGACAACATATGATTGTCTAGAGAGATATTAGCTAGTGGATCCACTTATGCTAGAAGTTAATGGTCCTTACCGTGGCAAGTAAGATAACTCTTATATGATGAATAAAGGTTACTTCAAGGAAGTATCTCATGCATGTTTAAGATAATAATTATGTGCATTGACCTTGTTTTATGACTCATGTTTTCTAACTCTCTTATCTCATGTTTTAGCTTGGTCATTGCATTTCATGAAGGTATCTCTTTTAAGTATGTTTCCAACCGTTTTATGCATGGATAAAATAATTGGTACATATTTTGTACTAACCCATACTCTTCCCTAAATTTCCCCAAATGTAAGGTCCGACAGTCAGGGTTCCCAATTTCGTGGCTAGAGTTCGTTGGCGAGATCCCAAGCTTTGGTAAGTCCTCATGCTTCGGGGACCGGATCTTCATTGTCGTTAGTTATTACTTATTTTCAATTTTGAATATGATGTACGGGCTAGGCCCAAATTCATTCTTATGTACTAAATGGCTATTGAGACGATGTTAGAATTTTTACTTTGCTTATAAAACTTTGATACATTGAAATTGTGTTTTAAATCTCTTTGTCTATTTCTTATGTTATGAATGCTAAGTGGCTTGTATGGGGCCTCTCGGGGTCTTATAAGCCATGTTACATGTAGGGGCCACCTTGGGTCATGCCAATATGATACAACTTGTGTGTGATACAAAAGCAATAAAGGATGACACTGAGAAAGAGGATTTATTGAGGTGGGTTGAACCCTTCTTCTTCAATTTGAGAGAATGACTTGAATTGGTTAATTTTGGGGTTAAAATCAGTTATATAGGGGTTCTAGGTAAGGACAAAATGACGTAGTATCAAGATAAAATAATTAGGAATAGACCCAATTGACTCATCTATAAACTCTTGAGGATCTTCCTCAAGCTTAGAACTCATCTATAAACTCTTGAGGATCTTCCTCAAGCTTAGAACCATGAAACTTTGGAGTAGTCATCCTAGTGAAGTCCCTCACTCTAGATGTCATTGTACCCACAATTGGGTTCATGGGAACCGCAACCTCCCTACTGGCTCGTGCCTACACTTGTAAAGCAGCCCTAAACTTCGCATTAGTCACTTGCTCAGTCAAAGAATCGATCAGAACTTAAGGAGCTTAAGGAGGAGCTTCTTGTTCCGCATTCTCCCTCACATTGCTTCTAGCATAAGCTCTTCAAGTAGCCATCTTCTGTAGAGCATCAGATAAGGATTAGGAGAGAAAGATGCTATAAATTTAAACTCTATTGCATGACTTTAGAGTAATGAAAGAAGTGGAGTTTCTGAAAACATCTTATAGCCTCTCATTCATAAGTGTGGCCCGCTTCACACTTATGGAAAAGACTCTACTCGACATGAGACATCCTAAGACCTTTCTAAACCTTATGCTCTAATTACCAAATTTTTCACGACCCAAGGTGGCCCCAAGGCGTAACATGGCATATAAGACCCCGAGAGCCACCATACAAGCCACTTAGCATTCATAACATATGAAATAGACAGAGATTTAAAACACAATTTCAATGTAACAATGTTTTATAAACAAAGCGGAAATTCTAAGATCGTCTCAATGGCCATCTAGTACATAAGAATGAATTTGGGTCTAGCCCATACATCATGTTCAAACCTAAAAATAAGGAAGAACTAAAGAGAATAAAGATCTGGTCCTCAAAGAATGAGGATTCACCAAAGCTTAGAATCTCGCAACAAAACTCTAGCCATGGAAATGGGAACCTTGACTGTCGGATCCTACATTTGGGGAAATGTAAGCAAGAGTATGCATTAGTACAAAATATGTACCAAGTATGATAGCCATGCATAAAACATTTGGAAACATATTTAAAAGAGATACCTTCATGAAATATAATGACCAAACTAAAACATGAGATA
>JAJOOS010019601.1:0-22343 GCA_029582725.1 Solanum chiquidenum
TCCTTGAACCCCCTAGACACATATATCTTTAAATAATATTAATTATTATCTCCTATTTATTTATTTTATTATTCATTGAACCCCCTAGACACATATATCTTTAAATAATATTAATTATTATCTCCTATTTATTTATTTTATTATTCATTGAAAAAATATTAATTATTATCTCCTATTTATGTATTTTATTATTTTATTATTCCTTGAACCCCCTAGACACATATATCTTTAAATAATATTAATTATTATCTCCTATTTATTTATTTTATTATTCGTTGAACCCCCTAGACACATATATCTTTAAATAATATTAATTATTATCTCCTATTTATTTATTTTATTATTCATTGAACCCCCTAGACACATATGTACCTACCCATCCATATTTCTCACACAACTACCCACCCATTGCACAATTTCATAAGTTTCCAATCCCCCATGAAATAATTTCCCTCCTAATGTCAAGTCCCCATGAGATTCCATGCCTACTCATTTATAGGTTGTTCTTGTAATTCCATCTACCAATATTCTAAGTCATAGCATTATAAATGCTAAATTTTTGGTGTTTTTTTCCGATGTGGTACAAAAGATACAATGACACTACACTAATTTTTTGTGTCTTTCTCCAATTTGATTCATTTTTAAAGTAAAATTTAATTAATTTAATTAAGTATTTAAAATACCATATAGATATTCATAAATTCTACAAAAGTACTCTTAATTCATCTCATATCAATATGGTAATAAAATATATCTTAAATATTGGCTAAAGTTTATGTAATTTGACTCTTAAAAAGTGAAACATGACAGTTATTTATATATTTTAAAATAAACCACTACCACCCAACATTCATGAAAATTTTATGCTTACACTTCCTATGAGATAATGTCCATAACTAAGCATATTAAACATAGACAAAATTAAAATTATACATATAAAGTTTTTATAAATAAATAGCTGAAAATATAAATGAATTTATAAGTTTAAAGTGCAAGAAAGTTATAATCAATAATTGATAATATATCTTATTAGGTATTTGTGGTATTTTTATTTTTAATTTATATTTTAATAATTATATTTTAACATACTTAATTATATATTTACAAATAACTATTATTTAATAACTTACTATATATATAGAAATTATGTCATTTTTAATTCTTATAAAAAAAATTCAATTGGATATACAAGTAAAATTTATTTATTTTTCATTTAATATAATTTTATCAATGAAGGGTAATTAAACTTCACATTAATAATGTATATCATCGAATTTTTCTATACTTTAATATAAGGGAAACTTACATAAATATACTAATTTTTAAAAATATTTACCATTTATAGCAATAATATTTTTTTTTCACTTGATCACTTTTAATACATTTATAATACAGTTTTAATACATATTACAAAGAAAAATTTATTATTCACATATAATACAAGTTTTATTGATGGTTAATACATTTATCACACATTTTAATACACTTATAATACAATGTGTCAATTTCTTACCAAACAAGCATAATATGTTTTAAAAAATAGTTATAATACATATATACTTCATACATAATTTACTTTTAATATATATTTCAGATTTAACATAGTATTGCTATAAATGGTAATAAATAAAAAGTATCGCTAAAATCGGTAATTACTCATTAAAAAGTACCAATCCATGTATTTTTTCCTTAATATAATGCTTGACTTATTCAATAATACGCAATTTAATATATATAATATTAAATCAAAATTAATTACATTTATGATAGTTATTGTTCTATTGGATAAATAACTAGCCATATAATTTTAATGATTTCTATCTTTTAAATTGAAAAAAAATCCGCATCATTGGTTTCTTGTGATAAGTTAAAAATATTGATAATGACATTTGTAGTAATGTTCCAACACCGTAGTAGATTGATATTATTGTTTAATAATTATTTAATCTAAAAGTAGAGTAAATATTTAACAATAAAATTCATTCTAATGTCATTGTTATTTTTTATATTATTGTAATTTTTTATTTGGTTTAATATATTTAAAAGAAAATATTCGTCGAAGTTTTCAAATAAAACAATTTCTTAGATTCAACAAAAAAATTCCAGTAAAATTATATATAAAAAAGGTCAAAGTATGCATTCCTCAAAAAATCTCCAGTCAAATTCACAATAATAAAATCCCCATGTAATTCTACAAGTAAAACAAATCCCAAGTAAATCCTCAATTCCCAAGAAAATTCGTAGAACATAAATCCCCAGGTAATACGACATATAAAATTATTTCTAAATAATTTTTTAAGTTATTATTTTTAGCTGGATAGGGAAATAAGTTTATTTAGGAATTTTCTTTCAAACAAATTTAAAAATAGTTTTTTTTTCATTACTTGTGAATTCACCTATGAAAATGGTACTTGCAAATTATTTGCCCCAAATAATTCCCCAGGTAATAATTTTATGAAAAGGACGTCAAATTTACCAACCAATTTTTCTGGGGAAATATTTTCCGCAAAAAGTCCACAATTTAGGAATTTCATATTTTCACATGAAAATTCTGTAAAAATAATCTCCAGGGAATTTACAATTTTCTAGTAGTGATTTTAAGTTAGAATTTTTCAGATTTATACCAGTTCTTTTGAATTTTTCTGGTTTGACTGTCATTTGTTTAATAGGTAGTTTTTCGATAAAGATAACGATGACGATATTGATAATGGTGAAATGATATTAGAAAGGAAAAATGAAGGAGAATATAGAAAAGGGTGAGGCTGGGATGGTGGCAGAAGGATTGGGCTGGTGAGCAAAGGTGGATGATTAAGGTGGTGTGGAATTTTGAGGAAGAAGACTATGCTAAAGTTTTTTATGTTTTAGAATTTTGCTCATCTTTTAAAATGTTGTCATGTCAATATGTGAATGACTTGTAAGTAATTTTTTTTGTTTCACGCACCTCTCAAGGGTGTAATACACCTATGATGTCATATCATCAAAGAGTACTTTATAGGTATATGTTTTGAACAAGAGAGGTGTTCAATAGATACAAGTCTCAATTAAGATGTTCAAGTGAAAAAATTATCTTGAGATTAACTTCCCTTATCCATAAAACCAAACGACTCCTTGAGATATATGGAGAACAAGTATTACTTTACTTATGTATGATCGGTGTAAGGTTAACAATTTCAACCCATATTAATGAAATGAGTCAATTTAACCCATATTTAATGACTTGGCTCACTCATATTTGAATTGGCTAAATATGTGCTTCAAGCTATTTTCAAAGCCCCTGCAAATATAGTCAAAATGGGTAAAATATGGATATCCATATAGACCCATAATATATTAATCACATATCACTTCTAATCAAAATTCTTAATTCTGCTAAAAAAAAAAAAACATTTAAGTACTAATTTTTAATTCTAAAAAAATAATTAATTTTTCAAAAAGATTGAAGGGTGGGTGGAGCTAAGATGGGGGTGTTGGGTGGCAGGAAAAAAGATATTTATTTTTAAAAAACATGATTTTTTTTTAAAACATACAAAAATTGAGGGTGGATAGGTGGAGGCGGAGATAGGGTAGGGGTAGGGTGGGGGAGGACTTTTTTTTAAAAAAGAAAATATTTTTAATTCTTTTTTGGAAAACAAAAAAAATTAGGGGTAGATGGATGGAAGATGCGGGGGGGGGGGGGGTTGCCCAAGAAGAGGGGGTAATTTTTTTTCTTTGAAAAACATAATAAAAGATAATCTTCTTTTGTGGAAAAACATAAGAAAAATTGGGGGTGACTGGTGGGTACGGTGGAGTGTGCAACACCTCGGTCTTAGAAAGAGCTCTTTTTAGAAAGAACTAAATTGGAAAGAGCCAAATTGAGAATTTTGCAAGGTAGCCTTAAATTGTGAGTTTTGGGTCAACTTCAAACGACCGTAACTTTCAGTACACGATGAGTTAGGTTTCTCATAAGATATCAAATGAAAGATCTTTCAATCCTCTTTCCAACGCCACCAAATTTGCTAAATTTCGACCTCGGATGAGGGAGATATGCATGTTTGAGTTCAGCCTATACGATTAAGAAAAGTTCACCTGAATTAAAGAGAGGTATTTTGGTCTTTTCCTTACCCCATTAGCTTTAATCATTTTTTATTCACCCAAATAGGAGTCTAAATTGATTGAGATCAGTTTTCACAATTCTAAAATACGCTTATGGTTTTAGAGAGAAGTTCAACAGGAGAGAACGGAGAAAGTTCAAGTGTTCCTTTAAGATTCTTGCAATTTTTGAGGAATTTCACGAAGGATTGATCCTTACGAGGTATGTAAGCTTTCATAGTGATGGATTCATTCACCCTCATGCCAATCATGATTTTCTTGAGTTAATTTCATCCATGACAATCCATGTATTGAAGTTCTTGATGAGTTTCTTGAAGTTTCGTTCTTGAATCGTTAATGATGGGTTTTTGATGAGTTCTTGATGAGTTTCTTGAAGTTTCGTTCTTGAATCGTTAATGATGGGTTTTTGATGAGTTCTTGAGATGAATTTTATGAGTTTGTGGGTTGTGTTTTAGTAGATTTTCGTGTACTTATGTTGGGTATTCGAATCTAAGAGATTTTGGAAGAAACCATTCGATTCTAGGTGAATTAGGACCAAAAGTCAAGAAGAAAAATTTAACGGAAAGTTCTGGGGAGGGGTTGGGGCAGAGCGCCCCAAATGTGCCAGGAGTGCTGGCGCCCTGCGCCTGCAGTGCGCTAGAAATCAACCCTAGTAAGTGGAGGGCTGGTGCGGCGCACTAGGGATGCGCAAGGAGCGTCAGCCCACTTCCTCTTTCGTTTTTCATTCCGTACTTGTTCCTTTGAGTCGAGCTTTCATTCCTTTCTTAATCCAAGCGATCTAAACTACATTTAATCATCATAAGATCCTTCATATCATGAATCGTAACTCTTGAATTCATAATTCAAATTTAAGAAAAGACTAAGAGTCAAGTTTGAGAGAGCGTTTCGAGTCCTTTTGAGAAATCTTTTACAAACTTTTAAAACTTGTTTTAAGATTTGAGTACTTGAGTATGAGGATGAGGAGAGTTGAGTTTCATTTTTTCAAAATGAATATATGGGAACTAAGTAATCCCAAGAGTAAATGTCTTTACATTTAAAATGAGAGGAAACTTCGATTTCCAAATGAGTTCATGAGGAGTTTTGAGTATAATCTCTTTTAAAAGAACCTTTTAAATAATAATCTCAAAGTTTGAAGATGAGTAAATAGTTCTAAAAATATGAGCACGAGTTATATTATTGGGAGTAGTATTGAGCACCGATACGGGGACGAGTTCAGACAACTCAAAGTCCTCATAAACCATGTAGGCCAATGTGGGTAGAAAGGGTCATACTTTTTAGAAGATTCCTTATTGCTTTTTAAGCATAGCTTAGTGGAACCACTTAGTTGAGGATGTATTATACCATGGCAAGGTGTAGGAAAGTTTTGGCAGTGTGGACGAGATGTTGTATCATCACATAGCTCATAGTGATGGTTGTCGGTTAGAGAATCTCCCAAATAAGAGTAAAAGAGTTATTATTGTATTTTTAAATATATTGAATTATTATCTAATGTTTAAAAGTTTTCTTTATAATGCATCCTTAGTGTTTCTTTTATATTGAACTGAGTTGAGTACTTCTGAGTTTGAGTATCCTTGAGTTGGGTTGAGTTGAGTCGAGATGAGGTGAGTATGTTCTTCCTTTTTACCAGTTCAAGCTTATGTCTGTTCTTTAGAGTTTCCCCTTACATGCTCGTAAATTCCATGTACTGACGTCATTTGGCTTGTATCTTTTATGATGCAGATACAAGTAACCAAGGTCATCAAGAGGCGCTTCGTTAATACCACTTGCAGTTAGAGTTAGCTTTGGTAAGCCTCCTTGCTTCCGGAGGATTTCATTTACTTTTCAGTTTTGTTAAGATGTCGTGGATCTTGTCCCGACTTCTATCTTTGTCATTCAGATGCTTCATAGATAGACAATAGTAGTTGAAGAGTCTTTTCATTTCCAATGTTTGATATTTAATACTTGAGTTTCCTCTTTTGGACAGTGAATGTTTATTTAAAATATTCTGAGTATCTATTTTGAGACATTGAGTTAAATCTTTACTTTTTAAGTTCATTTATTATTGAGTAAGTCTTCCGTTGAGAGTTGAGCTATGCCAAGGGTTCACTTGGGGACAACAATGGTTCTCGAGTGCCGGCCACATTCATGGTGTAGGCTCGGGGCGTGACAAACTTGATATTAGAGAATATAGTTCAAGAGTCCTAGGGTGTCTATGAAGTCCTATCTGTAGAGTCTTGGTTATCAGTGTGAAGCGCGTCACATCTATAATTAGGAGGCTGCAACATTTAAGATATATCTTACTTCTTTCATACTCTTTTCGTGTTATAGAGTTCAACTCTATAAATGTTTCTTTTTGATTCGTGCTTGCACGTATCTTTCAGATCATGCCTCCACGAAGAGTTGTCCAAGGTCGTCCTGCTATGAGGAATGTTGATCCCTAGGATCAAGGGGTTTCCAATGCACCAGAAGTGCAACCCCAAGGAGAGGTCACTAATGCTGAGTTCCAGGATGCTATCCGGATGTTGAGTCAAGTTGTGACCAACCAAGCTGGGCAAAAAAGAGGGAATCCACAGGATGTGGCTGATACATCTAGGAATCGTGAATTCTTGAGGATGAATCCTCCAGGCTTCACCGGTTCAAGTGCCATTGAGGCTCCGGAAAACATTGTGGAAGAGTTGTAGAAAGTTTTTTAAGTGATGTGTGTTGCAGATGTTGAGCATGTGGAAATAGTTGCATACTAACTCAAGGGTGTTGCTAGAGTCTGGTACAACCAATGGACAAAGAGTAGAGCTGGAGGGGCACCAATTGTGAGTTGGGCTGTGTTCGAAGGGGCCTTCATGAGGCATTTCTTTCCCATGAACTGAGAGAGGCAAATGTAAGATAATTTTTTAGTCTTAAGAAGGAATCCATGAGTGTGCATGAGTACAACCTCAAGTTCACTCAACACTCTTTAAATTGATATGTTATGTTTTGTTAATTTGCATGTCGGGTGTTTGAGTTGAGTGTTAGATGTTGTCACCCTTATTCTTTTTAGATTGATCTCATTCGAGAATGAATGTTCCTAAGGGGGAGATATTGTAACACTTTGGTCTTAGAAAGAGCTCTCTTTTGAAAGAACTAAATTGGAAAGACCCAAATTAAGAATTTTGTAAGGTAGCCTTAAATTGTGAGTTTTGGGTCAACTTCAAACGACCATAACTTCAGTAAAAGATGAATTAGGTGATCCATAATATACCAAATGAAAGATCTTTGAATCCTCTTTCCAACGCAACTGAGTTTGCTAAATTCTGAGCTCGGATGACGGAGATATTTTCGTTTGAGTTCAGCCTATTCGATTAAGGAAAGTTCACCCAAATCAAAGAGGGCTATTTTGGTCTTTTCCTTACCCCCATTAGTTTTAAGCATTTTTTTCCACCCAAATAAGGGTCAAAACTGATTGAGATTAGTTTTCACAATTCTAAAATACGCTTTGGGTTTTAGAGAGAAGTTCAAGAGGAGAAAAAGGGAAAAAGTTCAAGCGTACTTCGAATTTGAGGATTTTCGTCAAGGATTCGATTCCTTCGAGGTATGTAAGCTTCCATAGTGTTGGGTTTGTTCACCTTCATGTAATCTTTCACCCATGAATTTATTCTTGAAGTTGATTTTTGAGTTCTTGAGAAGTTTTTGAGTTAAATTGATAAATTGAGGTCTTTGAAGTCGTAGAGGTGAGGTTTTTGCGAAATAGTTGAGTTAATTGATAGTTCTTTGTGTGGGTCTCGCTGGAACTGTTCTGAGTAATGAAAATTCGTGAATTTTGACCTTAGATTTTTAGAGAAAAGTTCAAGAGGAGAGAAAGGAGAAAGTTCAAGCGTTCGTTCAAGACTCTTGCAATTTTCGAGGAATTTCGCCAAGGATTTGATCCTTACGAGATATGTAAGCTTTTATAGTGATGGATTCGGTCACCCTCATGCCAATCATGAGTTTCTTGAGTTAATTTCATCCATGACAGTCCATGTATTGAAGTTCTTGATGAGTTTCTTAAAGTTTTGTTCTTGAATTGTTAATGATGGGTTTTTGATGAGTTCTTGAGATAACTGTTATGAGTTTGAGGATTGTTTTTGGTAGATTTTTGTGTACTTATGTTGGGTATTCGAATCTAAGAGAGTTTGGAAGAAACCATTCGATTCTAGGTGAATTCGAGAAAATAATCGAGAAGAAAAATTCGTCAGAAAGTTCTGGGTGGGGCTGGGGCGGTGCGCCCCAGATGCGCCAGGAGGGCTGGCGCCCTGCGCCTGCAGTGCGCCAAAAACCAGCCCCAGCAAGTGGAGGGCTGGCGCGGCGCGCTAGGGATGCACTAAGAGCGTCAACCCACTTCTTCTTCCGTTTTTCATTCAGTACTTGTCCCTTTGAGTCGAGCTTTCATTCATTTCTTAATCCTAGTGATCTACACTACATTTAATCATTATGAGATCCTTCATATCATGAATCGTAACTCTTGAATTCATAATTCATAATTCATAATTCATAATTCATAATTCAAATTCAAGAAAAGATTAAGAGTCAAGTTTGAGAGAGCCTTTCGAGTCCTTTTGAGAAGTCTTTTACAATCTTTTAAAACTTGTTTTAAGATTTGAGTACTTAAGTATGAGGATGAGGAGAGTTGAGATTCATTTTTTTCAAAATGAATATATGAGAACTACGTAATCACAAGAGTAAATGTCTTTACATTTAAAATGAGAGTAAACTTCGATTTCCAAATGAGTTCATGAGGAGTTTTGAGTATAATCTCTTTTAAAAGAACCTTTTGAGTAATAATCTCAAAGTTCGAGGATGAGAAATTTTTTTTAAACATATGAGCATGAGTTATATTATTGGGAGTAGTACTGAGCACCGTTATGTGGACGAATTCAGACAACTTAAAGTCCTCATAAACCATGTATGCCAACGTGGGTAGAAAGGGTCATACTTTTTAAATGATTCCTTATTATTTTTTAAGCATAACTTAGTGGATCCACTTAGTTGAGGATGTCTTATACTCCGGCAAGGTATAGGATAGTTCTGGCAGCGTGAGCGAGACGATGTATCATCACATAGCTCATAGTTATGGTTGTCGGTTGGAGAATCTCCCAAATAAGAGTAAAAGAATTATTATTGTATTTTTAAATACATTGAGTTATTATATACTCTTTTAAAATCTTTCTTTATAATGCATCTTTATTGTTGTTTTTATATTGAACTAAGTTGAGTACTTTTGTGTTACAGTTTTCTTGAGTTGAGTTGAGTTGAGTCGAGATGATGTGAGTATGTTCTTCCTTTTTAACAGCTCAAGCTTATGTCTGTGCTTTAGAGTTTCCCTTACATGCTTGTACATTCCATGTACTGACGCCATTTGACCTGCATCTTTTATGATGCAGATACAGATAACCAGGGTCATCAACAGACGCTTTGTTGATACCACTTGCAGTTCGAGTTAGCTTTAGTAAGCCTTCTTACTTTCGGAGGATTTCATTTACTTTTCAATTTTGTTAGGATGTCGTGGGTTTTGTCCCGACTTCCATCTTTGTCATTTAGAGGCTTCATAGATAGGCAGTAGTAGTTGAGGAGTCTTTTCATTTCCAATGTTTAATGTTTAAGACTTGAGTTGCCTCTTTTGGCCAATGAATATTTTATTTAAAATATTCTGAGTATCTATTTTGAAACATTGAGTTAAATCTTTACTTTTGAAGTTCTTTAATTGTTGAGTAAGTCTTCCGCTGAGAGTTGAGCTATGCCAAGGATTCGCTTGGGACCATCAATGATTCTCGAGTGCCGGTCATATCCAGGATGTAGGCTCGAGACGTGACAAAGTGGGTTGGGGTAGAATTTTTTTAAGAAAAAGTTGCTTCTTTTTTTTAAAAAAAAAACATAAAAGCAATTAGGGGTGGATGGGTGGAGGTGGAGAGGTAGGGGAGATGAAGGCGAGGGGAAGGTGGAGGGGGAAGAAGGCAGGTTGGGGGTTAGAAAAAATAAAATTAGGGGGTGGGTGAGTTGGAGGTAGGGGTGGGAGTGGGTAGAATAAAAAATTACTTTAGAAATTTAAAGCATATAAATTCATTTTTAATTCTCCAATCAATATGGATAAATTATGGATAAACTCATATGCAATCCATCCATTAGTTATCCAAATCATATTTACCCATATAGAATATGGACGGATCGGGTAATTACCTTTTTTTTGTTCAAATCATTTTCAACTCATCCAAATCCAACTATTTACCATCCCTAGACCGATGTTATCTTTTATTCAGTCTGATGGTATTCCAACAATATTGTTAAATTTACCATAATCTATACCCAATTCATTCAAATAATATACGATTGTATACAAATTTCATAAATACAAACATGTAATTAGTTTCTATACAAATTTCACACCCCAAAAATAAGAGCACATCTAAACAACTTAAGCTTATATACCATATTTTATACACAATTCATCATTTAATCTTTTAATTGAGTAAATAAGTTATACCTCTTTAATTTAAAGTAATAAATCGTGTATCTCAATTTTTAAAATCGATAAATACATGTATCTTATAAATAATGATTATGTATCTCAATTACTCATCTAATTAAGGAAATCAGTTACAACTAATTAATTTAAACAAATAAAATATGTATCTCGATTTTGGTATTCTACAGATACATATATCTTGGAGATTTAAACTCTTGTATCATAAACACGAAATATGATAAATAAACTAATATTTGAAGATATTGAAAATTTTAATAATTAAAACCTAAACTGGTGAGATTTCTATAGTTCGATAATTTGATAGCAACTTAAAGCCTAGTAATATGTCCTACTTCAGCTAAAAAGCCCCTAACCATTACATTGATTTTCTCCTCCCAATCCAAAGAAAGTTGAAACAAAGAATGTCACTCCAAAAGGTACTCCAAAACCTAAGAACTCTCAAAAAATGGCAAATCCCAAATCCCCATCTTCACCATAGAGCAAAAATTGCAGACACCATTATCAATACAGTGCTAAACCCCATAGTCATTGCACCCTCTACTCTTCTCTCCAACCTCACTCCCAATTTGATTCACCTTATTTTATCTGACCCACATATCAACACACCTAAATGCCTCGACTTCTTCAATTTCCTTTTGCTTAATCAATCTTTCATTACTTTCAAGATTGGTGTTGAAACCCACATGACACTTGTTTGCAGGCTTGTCAAAGAAGGATACTTTGAAGATGCTGAGACCCTTTTAGTTTTAGTCCCAAATATTGAAACTTTCAGGTACCCTTTTACTGTTAAAGCTAGCTTTCTTCTTTTTGATAATCAAGCATTGTTCCTTCTTTGATGCTTAAAGAGTTGAAAATTTTCAGGTGCCCTCTTGCTGTTGTAGCTTCTTTCTTTGAGAATCACAATGTTCAATCAAAGTTTGCTTCGAAAGTATTCAATTTGCTTCTTAAAGCTTTATCTGATAACGGAAAATTCAATGAGGCTTTAGAGATTTTCATGTATATGAAACTAAATGCAATTGAGATTAATGAGAGAACATGTACGGTTCATTTGATTAATCTTTTGAAGTGTGATCAGATCGTGTTAGCGCTGGTATTCTTTTATCAAATGGTTGAATCAGGTATTCAGGTTTCAGTATTTTCGTTGACGGTCGTGGTAGATGGATTGTGTAAGAGTGGGGAGATAAAGAAGGCTAGAGAATTGGTGGAGGAAATGTTGTCTAAAGGGGTGAAGCCTAATATTATTACATGTAATACCTTGGTGGATGCTTGTGCTAGGAGATGGAATTTCGAAGAAATGAACAACATTTTGGCCTTGATGAAAAGGGAACGAGTCGATTTAAATGTTGAGACTTACAAATTTTCGGTGGATGGATTTTTGAGTAGTGGGAAGATTGATGATGCAGAGAGATTGATTTTGGAAATGTATGTCAAGGGTTTTAAAGTGGATATCCATTTGTATAATTTGATGATTAAGGGATATTGCAGGCTAGGGAATATGGAAAGGGCACTTTCATTGTTCAAACAGATGATTGAGAAAGACATCTGCCCTAATGGTGATACATATTCAGTTTTGGTAAAAGGACTTTGTGATAAAGGACAGGTAAGTGCAGCGAAAGAGCTCGTAGATAAAATGCTGGGCCAGGGAGTTGAGTTGGATGGAAGTATGTTGGATATCTTAATTCACTGTTACTTCAAGGCTGGAATGATTGAGGAAGCTGCTAGCGTACTTGGATTGATGGAGAAGAGAGAATTCATTGCTGATATGTCTGTGTATGAGCTGATAATTGATGGATTACTCAAATTAGATCGGACTGAAGAGGCAATATCTTGGTTAACACCTTTATTCAAAAGGGGTGTATCTAGGCAGAAGTTAGCTACTATTCCACTGGTCGATTATTTAAGAAATTCAGTTTCTGAAAAGTTGGTTCACAAACGCAAAGAAAATGAGAAAAGCTTTAAAACAACCTTTTACTCTGATACGATTAGTTTACAGAATGAGGATGCTCATTCTGCTGAAATGACTAACATTTCAGCAGTAATAAATGAGTATATAAAGTGAAATGCTGCTTAACTTGTTGTTCAGAGAAGGAAGACACATGCATCCTCACTGAAAAGAACCCATGATGATGTGGCACTGAAGGAAAGTTTTGAGGACGTTGGTTGCCTTCTGTGTCAAGGGGTGCGGGTGTTTTCATGATAGTGCTAGATTTTTGGACGAGAAAACAGGCTGGAAATGATGTGGGTTGTCAATTGTCACCTTGGGAGGTATTTTCCTTCATCAACCATATACCGAGAGGCTTTCATTTCTTTGATGCAAGATTGAATAAATTTTAATTCTTCGTAAATGGAGATTTGGATGGGAAAAAACAGTCACTATTTTTAAGAAGAAGACACAATACAAAGGGCTACAACACGGGATATACCATGCTCAAAATGTGTCAAAAATTCAGTTGTGTATGTTCCAATTTGTTTAGTGTATCTGACCGACTGCCAGTGTGTTGTAAAAAAAAACCTGATTATACCTAGTTCAGATATGATGGATTCTTGGTTATCTATGTAACAGTTTTTTTAGGAATCAAGGGAAGACAACGAAAAGGAAAACGGAGAGGGGGGAAGTGAAGGATAAAGAAGTCTACTTTTTTGTTCGGAGAAATGAGGAAACCATATGCTTGCCCGTTGTCCCTTCGCATTCACTACTTGTGCATTGAAGGTAAATCAATTTTCCTCTTCATTCATTTCCCCCCGTCTTCTATATGAGCCAAACAAAGGATTGAAAGCTTTTATACTCTTTTGCCTGTTTTCTCATCCCCCCTTCTTTTGCCTTCTTTCCCTAGTCAAATCAAAGCGTAAATTTCATATGACACGACTCATTAGTACTTTTTATCTATAATCCGTACCTAAACTTGGTGTCTATACTCTTGTCAATAATAATATTAAGAATACTATTGGCCAAATACATAGGCAGGCAGTCCCACTAACTTGCCCCTAATTTTCATTTTAACCCTCTAACCGCATTCCATAAAAAACCCACTTTGATTTTGACTTGAAAAGAGTACATTTTCGCCTCCATTGTTGAAAAGTAGGGACCCATTTTGGGTCTGTCCCTGGCTTATCTATTTAGCGGTAACAAGTTGAGTTTGCTCCTCTTTCTAGTGATCTAATGGTTGTAGACCACCTTGTTTGATAAGGGATTAGGTTTTTTGAAATTAAATTTTGATTGGTAATTTCAGCAGCAAAATATCCACTATTATTTTACCTTGCAGGTATCAAGTGAAATTGAAGTTGAGTTTGCTCCAATTGGTGCTAAGTCTGTTCTTAAGAAAATGTTGTCATACCGCAACTCTGTACCCTTTTATTTACCTAAAGGCAAAGCCTTGAGGCTATCCCTGATGCCCCGATTGCCCTTTCATAGGGGCTTTCTGAAGGAGAGTTGGATTACTATGCCAGCAAGTTTGAACAATGGTTTCACTAGATTGGTTTCACTGGTGCAGTTAACTATTATCGAGCTATATCCATGTAAGCATTCCTTGCCTTCTGTGATATCGTGAATTTGATTGCATTTGTTCGACACTTTAGTTGTATGCTTATATAGTTTGCATTTGTTTCAACTATTTGGGATTATTGCTTTAGTTGTTGCTTTTACATTTGCATTAGATTTAATCTTTGTCAAGAGATTTATAGTTAGGGCTGGGCATAAAATATCGAAATTCAAATTGAGGATTTTGGTAATTTGGTATTCGGTATTGGAGAGTAAAATTTTAGAATTACGATATTCGAAGTTAGGTTTGGTACAAACCATTAGTACCATTTAATATTCAATATGTTTTCGAATACTGAATTATTTACTTAATGAAGACCATATATCAACAGGCCCATCGACTTAACATAAACAACCCAAATACTTATGTATCCAGAAGCGTTAACAAAAGAAATGGTCATTTGATTTTCTTCTTTTTATGTGCTGACTTCTGATCAACTGTACAAAGTGATAAAATATTTACAATGTTGTAGTGGGTAGTATTTCCTAGTTATTACTTACTACTCAATAGCATTTACATTTGGTCATAAACCATTAGAATCTGAAAAGATTAAACACAAATGCTTCTGTTACAATTCGCATTGGTTGTCCATTTGTGTTTGTAGTGCATTGATTTTTAATTCCTTGGCACATATGTCTTTTTTTTTTTATAACCGAGAAATTCGTCTGTGACCCGCCCTTTGGACCAATCACAGCCTTCTAAACTAGGTGGATAATGGGCCCGTCCCTCTACCCTTCTCCAATTACATACCGGGCTTCGCTTTGCATGGTGCGGGGCTTGAACTTGCGACCTAAGCCACAAATCCTCCACCTTTTGCCACTCGAGCTAGGCTTTGGGGGAGGCACATATGTCTTTTAGTTGTGTCTATTTGCTTTATTTGATGTCTTCTTATTTGTTGATCTTCTATTATATCGTGCATCCACATTGAAAGTAGAAATAATTGGAGCAATGGTATTAGCTTTAAAATATAGTCAGCTTCAACTCTAATATGGTATTATCGAATATCGTACTAAATCAAAGTTTGATTTACTGATTAAAAGTTTAGTATTTGATATCTAGTTTTAACTGCCGATTATTGAATTATCAAATAATCGAAGACTGAACACCCACTCCTCCTACTTATAGTTTTAGTTTGAGACTTGTATGTTCGCTAAGAAATAAGTATGAGATTTTATAACATGTTTGACTAAGTTTCTGGGAGGTCAAAAATACTTGTTTTCTTTCAAAGGCGCTTACTTTAGAGAGTTGAGGTATATGACTAAACTTTTAGGAAAAATATAAGTGTTTATAGAACTATGGCCAAGTACAAACTATTGCTTTAATATTGATAATAGTGCTTTTAATGTTGATTAACTAAACACGAACTGCTTTTCTCCAAAAGTACTTTTTGTGAAAGAACTTCACATAAAAAATCACTTTACGAAAATAGCAATATCTTGAAAGTTTGACCAAACAAACTAATAAAAACCCCTTAATTTACCTTATAAGACACATTACTTAGAACTTATTAGAATGAAACAAACTTGAATGGAGCGGAATCAATACGATGGATAACCTAGGTAATTTGTAATCAACACATACTTAATTGATCGATATAAATTATCGTGTTTTCTAGGAAGTCAAGAAAATTGTGAAGTTTATGAACACCATCATATTCTATGTTGCTCAGACTCTCCAAAGTTGTTGCCACACTTGTGCCGGATTCTCCAAAATGCACAATTTTTGGAGGATCATGAATCTGACCCGCATACAGAAACATTTCTAATGAATCTTAGCAACATAGATGTTATTAGTTGCTTTTAAACTGTCTTGATCAACTTCTTCATACATGGAAGCTAGCAGGGGATAGTCCCTTTGTCAATTGCTTGTACTCTTAAGTCCTAATTAGTGAAGAAAATGAAATTTTTAGGATTTGAAGTTTTGAGTTGCCCAAAATTTACATATAACCTAAAGTTCTGGCTGATGAAATGTAGAAACTGGGAACTCACAGCACCATGACCATAGACTCAAGTTAATGTTTCGACCAAGTTTGTCATCATGGAATTCGATTTGATTTATCATCTGCAACATCTTGTGTAAGCAGTGTCCATTAGTTGTCATAATTTGGCTTGCAAGTAAGTTTGAGGAGCATTGTGACAGTATGGCTTTATTATTTCATCACAAATTGGGTTCCTAATATGATTTAATGACAGATTAGTAATGACTTGTTAGAAAATTATGTTATTTAACAAAATAATTATGCTTGTAAATTTCTGATTTGTGGTATCACATTGGGTATGTTGTAATTTGTCTTGTAAGTTGGTTTAATTTGGATTGTTTTGATGCTAAGAATTTTAATGCCATAATCTGTCTTGGTAAGTTTCCCATTTATGAAACCACACTACACTGGCTTTGTTGTTCTTGTTGTAATTTTGGTTTGTAAATTAGTTCGAATTTAAAACTTTTTTATGTTAAGACTTGGGCAAAAAGGAATAGAGACAACACTGTCTGCATCTCACAATCAAAAGTCCAACAAAGAAAAGCCCCTCTTCCTTCCCTTTTAACCTCAGTGAATAGATACATTACTATTTTTTCAATTTTTTTTTAATTGGACACGTTAGAAAAAAAAAAATCACCAAAGAGGTGTCTGTTCTTCTAAGAATAATATAACAGTACTACTGTTGACAGGACATGAAGGAAATACTCTTATGTGTCATACTTCTCTTCTTGGCGTGTTCAAGGACTAATGGAACAAGATGACTGATCAAGAATAAAATTCAAGTCTCTACATTCTAGAACAGCTTTCTGCTTTAGGTAAGAAAGCTTGGAATCTTTTCCATCAACATTTTCTTTTTTCCTCAGATGACAGCCATATTTAGATGCTTTATTGTCAATGTTGTTCTTAGGACTTCCAGAGGCTACTCTAGAATCAAGTGGTGAAATCCTACTGTGCTCATACTTTGAACCATCCTTGCCGCTGATACACGAAGGACTACATGAGCCGAACTTCTAATGTGCGAAAAACATTGTTTCTCATGCTTGGAGTCCATACATTGTGGCCTTGCTTCCAACTCAGCCAGAGCATTCGTATCTCCAAGAGTGTGGTTTCTATAACCTACTTCAATATCTTGACAAGCATTAGTTGCTTTCCATCTTTCATCAATGATTTGTTTCTTCGATTCTTTGGACAAAAATGACCTGTTTGCAAATGAATGAAGAAACTTATCTTCTCTTGTGTTATTTAATAAACTTGAGGAACGTAGCCTCATTGCCTCAGCCTTAAGATCAAGAGACTCGTTAACCTTTATTTTTTGAAGTGATCTCATAGTATCTCCAACAGTAGTTCTGGTAGATATACTGGTCGTCATCTGAGTTTTGAATACCTTTACAACTCTTTGGTGTTTTGGTGTGTTTATTCTAGTAGAACGGCCAACTAAAATTGAGCTCTTTTATCGTAAACCTATTGAAGCGGTTTTCTGAAGATAGTTCTCCGAGAACACTCTTCTTTTCTTATTATCAAGGAGAGGCAGCTTATATGGAAGCTCTTCAGGTCCCATAAGCTTGGCGATAATGCTGTGTATGCTGCTTCCCCTCCATATAAATCAGGCACTCTGATTACAATTGTTTTAGCTCTCCAAATTATATATTTTTACAAGTGCATTTCTTAAAAATAAGGCACCAATTGATGTCACCTGCACAAAGAAAATGCATAAAAAACATATTCTATGTTGCTCAGACTCTCCAAAGTTGTTGCCACACTTGTGCCGGATTCTCCAAAATGCACAGTTTTTGGAGGATCATTGATCTTACACGCATACAAAAACATTTCTAATGAGTCTGAGCAACATAGATGTTATTAGTTGCTTTTAAACTGTCTTGATCAACTTATTCATCATGAAAGCTAGCAGGGGTTAGTCCCTTTGTCAATTGCTTGTACTCTCGTTTGGTTTGAATTCTAGTTATGATGAGATTAATTATGGTGGGATAAATTATGATGAGATTATTTTTTATTGAGTGTTTGGTTTGTTGTATTCAAAATAATAAATTTTAAGAATAATTTATTTGTTTACAAAAATGCCCTTCATGAATGTAAAAAGTGATGTAACAAAATGGTTGAAAGAGACATTTTTGTCATTTACTTATTTTATCCCGGAATTACTATACCACCCAAGGGAAGGGATAACTTATCTTGGTACTAATTATTAATCCCGGGATAAGTTATCCCGGACTTGCCAACCAAACAACAAATTAAGTGATACTATAATTTAATCTCAGGACTATTTAGTATTATCCTTCACACCAAACAACCCCTTAAGTCCTAATTAGTGAAGAAAATGACATTTTTAGGATTTGAAGTTTTGAGTTGCCCAAAATTTACATATATCCTAAAGTTCTGGCTGATGAAATGTAGAAACTGGCAACTCACAGCTCCATGACCATAGACTCAAGTTAATGTGTGTGATAGGATAATGGTACTACTGTTGACAGGACATGAAGGAAATACTCTTATGTGTCATACTTCTCTTCCTGGCGTGTTCAAAAAATACCATTTTATTAGAATTAATTTAATTTTAATTTTTTTATCATATTATTAAAATTAGCTTCTATTCAAACAAATATCTATAATTTGTTTTAAACTATAATTTTTTTTCTTAAAATTTCATGCTCAATCAAACACCACAATAAAATTTGGGACAAGAAAAGCTTACAACTTTGATAAAAATCTTAAAGCTAATCAACAAACTTATATCTGACAACTGATCTTTATCCTCTGATTTCAGATGACCTGTTATTATTTTTTTGGTAATATGATTTGCCATTTCTTACATATATATATAACCTACCTAATTCCTTAATAGGCTATAAAATGACAAGTTTCAAAATAGAACTAATAAGTTATTATATACAATAGCTAATAAAAAGGGTACATTACTCTCACGCTCCTACTCGTAGCTGGTTTGTATACAAAGAGTATGTTTGGTATTACTGCTAAAAATTGTTTAATTTTTAAAAATATATTTTTTAAATAATTTTAAAGAAAAGTGTTTCTGAAAAGAAAAAATAATAATTTGTATTTGATTAATTTATTTGGAAAGTGCTTTTGATAAGCAATTTGTGTTTGACTAATCTTTTTTAAAAGTGTTTTTAAGAATCAAATTACAAAAAAAAAATATCAACATATTTTTAATATTAAGATTATTTTATATAGAGAAACTATTTTAAATATCTATTATAAAAAATTTAATCAGATCCTTACTTTTATTAAATTAAAATGTACAAATTTCAATTAATATTATACATAAATAAATTAAGTATTGATATAATATTAACATGATGATTTTAAAACATAATAATAATAATAAACGTAAAATAATAATAAAAAAAGTATTATATAAAAAAAGTATTCTTAAATGAAACTTAACCAAACTTATGAGATATGCCAATTAATTAATAAGGGATACATTGATAAATATGTAAATATGAAAAAATATTTTCATCGGTTAAACTTATGAGATATGCCAATTAATTAATAAGGGATACATTGATAAATATGTAAATATGAAAAAATTTGAAAAAATAATTTTCTCTTGTGCTTCTATTTTTTTAAAGAAGCAAAATTTTTAAACTTCCTCCTAACAACAAGAAAAATTGTTTCTGCTTTCATTTTTCAAAATAAGTATATTTGGCATTCCAACAACAATGCCAAATAGGCTCTAGGGGTCTATAAAAAGGTTATGAAGTTAGTTAGCTCTTAAATGTGAGTGATTTAATTAGAACTGTCAATATGGGCTAGGTCCGTTGGGCCGGCCTAGCCTAACCCGAGATTTAATAGGGCTGAGCTAAGATTTTTAGAGCCCATTTAAGAAAAGAGTTTTTTTATCCCGGCCTAAATAAGCCTGATGATTTGTGGGGCTTGAGAAATATAGATAGGGCCGGCCCGTGGGCCAAATAAAAATAATTAAAAAATATATAATATAATATTAAAATTTAAAATTAAAGAGAATCCAAATTCAAAATCTATTTAATATTTAACTAATTGAAACCGCATATAAATTGCAGATGAAAATGAAGATGTTAAGACAACCTTGCCACAAGCTGATTTAGATATGCTTGATGAAGATGATCATGAAGTGTTGGATACGCCATGAAATTTCATGATGTGTTAGATACGCTATAAGTTTCATGATTTTTTTAAGGAGTTTATTTTTAACTTTTTTATGGTTGGAATATTGTCACATTTTTTGTTCTTTTAATGTGACAAAACAATTAGGTTAATATTTCTATTTAGATATTTATACTTTTATTTGAAATAACCTTAATAATTATTATAAAGATAATTTTATTTGTGGTTTTGATTAACAAGTAGTAACATTAACACCATGTAATATTGTTTTGTCGATATTTATGATAATATTTTTAAATTATAATTTATAATTTATTTTAATAATCATAAAAAAAAAATTAAAAAAGTGAGCTGGCCCGGCAAGCCTGTAGCCCACATACTTGTGGGCTGGGCCGATCATTTTCTGGCCCACACCAAAAATGGGCTAGCCCGAACTGACCCGTAAAATATCAAAGTCTGTATGGGTTAGCCCAGATGGGGTGGGCAAGCCCATATTGACAGCTCTAGATTTAATGTTCTTATCTTTTTATTCTTGCTTTGTCGTTTTGTTTTATTTTTGAATAAAGTAAATTAAATAAATTGAGGCGGTCAAAGTTAAATTTATAAAATTTAAATTGTGAATTTGATTTCACTTGTAGTTAGATTTATTTTTGTTCTTATCTTTTTATTCTTCCTTTGTCGTCATCTTTTCCTCGTTTCACTGTTAAGGGGGAAGTTAGTGTTATCTCTTATATTCAGGTTAGTCAAAAAATACAGAAACTGAAATAGACAGAATGATTTTAATCCGAGTCCACAGAAACCACTGTGTTTCCTTAAGAAATTTAATCCCCTCATTGTACCTGAGGTTGCAGATTAATTCCTCCCAAGATAAAACGGATTAACCTGTTAGAGAAGTAGCGGTACCTTAAACTTCAATAACTTCAGCGAACGCAAGAACAGCAACAAGAGCACACACAAACTCAGTCGATCGATAATTTTGTTTTATGTAAGAAAATGTATGCAGAGAGGAAAAAAAATTTCAGTGTCTGAAAAAATGAAAAAGACCTCTTATTTATAGCCATTTGCAGCAAGGAACGCGTCTGTTCAGAAGATTGATTAAATAATTTATTAGAGAAAGGAAATGATTTAACAAGATTGATTAAATAAATTTTGTCCAAAAATATTATCAATCAATCACATCATTTGCCAAATCCAAATCCAAACCAAATCCGAAGTCGAAGCCGAGCGAGCGACGACGACGGCGCGAGGGGAACCTTCTTCTTAACCCTTTAAGAACTAAAGGAAGTGTTTCCTAATATAAGGACAACAATTTTCAATCTTCTACCAATATGGTAAAAATGACCTTTCATTTGCACTTTTGCAATGACTTTTCATTTTCCCTCCAAAATTGGTTCCCCCCACTTTATTAGTTCTTCCATCTTCCATTTTCTCTTTTTATTTCCCATTCACACCTTGCTAAACCCAACAATCCCCCACATGAATGGGGAATGGCTATTGTTAAAACATATGCATGAAAAACTTGTGTCTCGTAAGTAAGGGTTAATCGCATCTGGATAAGTAGGTTTCCCTTTAAACTTTCCGTAGTGAACATATATCGGATATACTCAGTCAATCGGTAGATTTGATATCTTTGAACTGTCGAGCTTTGGTGTATACCTAGACAACATAAGTCACACAATCAACCCTTGAACTGTTTTTGGTTCTCATTGTTTTGTTCGTTTCAGTCATGAACACATCTCGGTTAATAAGTGCTTAGAGAACTGGCCTTGCCGGATTCTCCTTGAAGCGGCTTACACTTCACACTTACATAGGTGATTTCTAAATGTGTTTTCCCATAGATACTGTAACATCCGACAATTTAAAATGAATATGAAGAAGCTTGAATTTGGAAATAGTCATTTTTTTGGAAAAATTTAAAATCTGGAAATTTGGCAGTCCAGAATCTGGAAATTTGGCAAAGTTCAAAAATCTGGAAAATTTGGCCAAGTGTGGAAATCAGTGATTTTTGGCCAACTTTGAGCAGTTGTAATTCCTAGCTCAGAATGAGTTAGGAGTAGTTCCAGTTATGGTTGCGAAGCTTGTGGAATGATCTTTCCAACTCCACTGAGATTGCTCGATTCCGAGTTCGTATGAGCGAGTT
>JAJOOS010019602.1:0-28097 GCA_029582725.1 Solanum chiquidenum
AATCACCTATTTTTACATTGCAAATTCACTGCACAGATCTGGGAGCTGTTTCTCAACATCACATGCTATAGCTGGACTATGCCAGAACACACCTCTGAGCTTTTTAAATGTTGGATCAGAAGGGGGGGTAGCAAGACTCAAAAGAAGTGGTGGAAGCTAATACCATCATGCATATGGTGGTCAGTGTGGAAGGAAAGAAATGGGAGATGTTTTGAAGATAGATCTAATTCCATTCACAAAGTAAAATGGAATTGTTTGGTATCTTTACTTTTTTAGTGTAAACAACTCTGCATAGAAGATGTAGATCAAATTATAGAATTAATAGGGAGCTTGTAATTTCGCTTAGGGCTGTAAATTTTGAAGGTGGCCAGCATGTCCTTAATGCTGAAGAATACAACTTTACCAATGTTCAAAAAAAAGAAATGAAAATAAATAAACAAAAAAGAATAAGTAAAAAGGAGGAAATTTTGAAATTGAAAAAGAGATATTTTTTTTTTACTACTACCGTCATATTTTTAATTTTTTGTTTAGATCTTAGAAAATTTCAAGTGAGAAGAGTGGGTGAGATTTATGTTTTCTTTGGTGAATTTTGTGGTTCCTTTCCTATGTTTAACTATAAATCATCAATAATTAATTTCATTCATCATTTTCAATGTATTGAAAACATAATTAAAGAATACATTCAATATTTAAGTTAAAGGGCAAAAATGTCCAAAAAAAACTAGTTTATAGTGTGAACATATCCTTTTACCATTCTGGCCAAATTATGGCCAAACTTTTCTGGCCAAAAGGATTTTTCCAATAAATAAATATTGGTACGTCTTCAAATTATTGTCCTTTTCAAAGTTGTTGGGAGACGTGCCATAAATTCCTTTCCAAAGAACAACCATAATGTATTCACATTGCCAGAAAACCAACTAAGTTGCCGTCAATCATGAAATTCCACGGAAATTTGGAACCAATATTATTACAATTGGATTTTAATCACCAATTACCATATCACTTTTATTTGGTCCACTATATTTAAAATACATTTTCACTTTTACTAATTAACTTTAGCAATCAAGATAAAAACATATTATTCCCTTGAACATTAATTACTTATTCCTCATTTTTCAAAACATTAAAAATCAATTAATATGACTATTGTGATAAAACACCATATCAATTATTATTTCTCAAAAGGATGTGCAAAAATGAACAGATGATATAATAGTAACAGCAGCACCAACATGGGTTATGGTGCACTGATGAGAGTGTTTCACCCTTAACCAGAGATCACAGTTCGAGCCTTAAATATGGAGAAAATCTTGTTGAGAGCGTCACCCCCAAATGAGTCCTGCAATGAGCGATCCGAATTTAGTCGGAGCTCCAATGAGGACTACCCGGGTGGGAAACCAAAAAAAAAAAAAACAGCAGCGCACACTCCAACTCAATCGAAGTACCCAGTTAATGAAACCAAAAATGTAAAAAATTTGCCATGATCAACTGATACATTAAAAGTGACTATAATTACTGGTTACCAAGTACAATTTAATGGCAACAGGGTATTCATTGTTTTTATGTAAACACCAAATGCGGTTAAATTTTTACTCACCCAAACCTGTCATATTATACCCAAAGCGCATCACTGCTTAGGATCATTTACTGTGCTTACTAGTTAAACGTAAATTCCAAGGCACTGATAACTTACACAATATATAAGATAAAATGAGCAATAATTATACAGTAGATAGTACTCCATACGAGTAATGTTACATAGATATATCACTTACTTTAATGATATATATTCCACATACGTAAAACAATTGTACCAAAAAAATTAACAACTCAATACGAATAATCATTTAATGCAACAAACCAAACATTGCATTAGTTAAGGTAAAAATTACTCCATCTAATATAGCCAACTAAACACTGCATTAGTTAGGTAAAAAGTATCTCGTATAGCCAACCAAAGACTCTGCATAATCATGCGGAGATAATCTTTTCAATCCCTCCAACCAAACAAACCATTGATCAAACTTACGGCTGTAATATTCAGTGCAGGCACTGCATCATGATGATTTCATGTAGCATTCCGAAATATTAACCAATTAAATCAAGTTATTCGGTTATCACCTTTATACTTTTTTTTTAAAAAAAAGGTAGAAATACTCGCTGATTTAGAATCTAATGGATTTACTAATTCCTACAAAATTCTCTAACTATTGCTCTTCAATTCACTCTAAATTGTTACAGATCATTTATCCACAACCAGTCAACCATGAAAAATCAAGGAGTCCAACTTTTGTTTGCAATTGGAGTTAGCTAAGCAAAAAGGAAACATGCGAGAAAGCTCAAACCTAGCACACCAGCCTGAAACAAACAAGAACCATCTTCTCATACGGTGCTGCATCAACATCTATGCGATCGTGCACACTCTGCATGGGGAACAAAATACCTGGATAAAGCAACTCCAGCAACTGACAATCCCCAAGTAAAAGGAAGTCCCCTCTTTTTGCACAAATCCTGCATAACACAAGCACAATGGAATTTCCAGGACAATCCAGTCTTCCAGGATCTGAAAACCTGGATGTTATAGCGTTATCATCAGTTTAAGTAAGGGGTTAAAGGAGTGACTGACAACCCTAACCAGAGAGAGTTGAGATGGATGCTAATCGCATTAAGATCTCAATTTATGATGCAGATTCTATTTCACTCACACATAATACGTTGTTAGAGGTGCTAAGAAGTCACTTGAGGTTTAAAACATATGTTAACACAAAATAAAGAAATCCCCAAATGTAGAATACAATGCGACACCACAGACCAACAAGATTCAAGGCCAAAAATTAAATGCATCTTATGACATGTCACAAAATGTGAACCCTGAATAAGCTGACAATGTTGAGATGACTGTGCTTCAAATGCATGTCTTGGATAAACTATGATATGGTCCAAAAAGATGTTCATGTCAAGATGATAATGCTCATGACTTGATGATAGCAAGGATGCATGCAACAGCTGCATGATGCATTTGTATTTGGCAGAGCATAGAGAACAGAATACATCCCCTGCAGCTACTAGTATGTCAGAGGTGGAGGAGCTCCATTTGCATTGGGGGCAACAGCTGGGTGGCCAAAGTCCTTCCTTTTCCCAAATGGATTCTTTGAATATGTAGCTAAATATTAAGGAGAAACATGGTCATACAAAGAATGTTACAATAGATTATAAATTTATGAAACTCAGATTCCTAAAAGGAGTACTTTGCATGAGCTGATGATCACACCTTTGTAAGATAAATTGTCACATCTACTTCTCACATAGATCATGGTTTAATATGTACTAAGGAAAAGGTTACAGGAAGGTGTAAGCTTTCAAAGAAGCATAGCCCCTTCTCAAATGTCACATGCAGAGGCACACAAAGCACTATCATCATTTTCTCTTTTCATTTTGGATGCTAGGGAAGAAAAAGAATGGGAAAGGATGAAAAGGTTGGCCACAACATTTGTAGAGGAAGATTAAACCAACATCACGAATAAAATGTTAATCAGGTGTCGGCCTGTTAGCAGCAATCATAATGATATTTGCCAAACATCAAGTCCACGCTATCAAGTAAACAGTCAGACTCAGACCGCTAAAACAATAGAGTGGCAGAAACAAAGTAAAAAGGATGACTGATATATCAAGCTCCAGTAGACCATAGATGAGACAGCTAAACAAGAAAAAAGGATATTGAATTCGCATGCCAACTGAACCAGAGCTCGGTATGACAGCACCCTGCAAACTGTGATGTACATTGGTGGCGCTATTCACATCCTGCATATACCACGGGCAGAAGTTGATAAGAGGAAGAAGCATAGAATGTATGCAAAAACTAAAGACGAATCAAGAAGAATCTTGTACGGGATAATACGAACTTACTTCAAATTCAATGAAACACACTGTGTGTCTTTCCTGTCTCAAAACCTTCATCTGCTTAAAACCAGGTTGTCTGGTAGTACATTAAGCAAATGAATAGATTAGGCATTAGCGGGAGACATAAAAATAAGAAATAGTACTACCGAATAAACGGAATAGCAAAATGCAGAGCCATACCCGCTGATAAGGCCCCTCAGCTCTTCCTCATTTATATTCTCTCCAAGATTACCAATGAAAAGGGTATTGCAGGGAGGGTTGTCTTTAGTATTCTACAAGAAGAAGAAAAAAATAGATCAGTGGACAAAGCAAAACACAAACTACATGATACAAGATGCATTAATCATCAAAACAGGCATATACTGCAGAAATGCTACATCCACCAACTATATAAAGCATAACTCTGTCCCAACAAAACCAGTCGGTAACAGTCTCAAAAAGATCTGCAGAACACAGATACTATGATACTGAAGGAAGTCGGATCCAACCAACTTAACCATAAAGTCATATCTAAGCCGTAAAAAAATATGCCATAGTAAACCCAGATCAAAAACAAAAACAAGACAAACCTAAAAAGGAAACGCAAAAGAGAAGGCATGCCGGAAAAGAAGTCAACCCTTAGCTCTCTGCGCAAACATTGCAAATCTAACACAAATGACAGAGGCATAGACATGCATGCATTACCTGGACTGGCGCATAACTGCTTGGTGCTGGCACAGGAGCAGGTGAAGCCATTGGCATGTGCGCAACAGGGTAGCCTCCATATGGATTGTATGGTGGAGGGGCTTGAGTTATATACCTGAGAAATACGATCCCTTACTTTTTTGTATTTGGGGGATGGGTTGGGGGTTGGAAATAAAGGAGATACAATCATTCGATACTAATAAAAGAAATCATTGACCTCCTTTTAACTTTCTTTTCTTTTTTCTCCTAGAAACTTGACTATAAATAGTTCAAAAATTAGCTCTATGTTGCTAGAACAATCAATTCCTACTGTTATCACACTTTTCATCATAATGTTGTCTTAAAATGCAAAAGAAAATTTTGCATTTAAAGAACTCTTACCCATGTGGTGCCCAGACAGGTGCGGGAGGAGGGTGGAAAGGAGAGGGACTTGAATAACCACTGTGTGTGTAATCACCCCCAGTACGCATACGTTTACTCTGGTCATGTGCATTTGAATCAGCTACAATTCCTGCAGACAAATCAAATAAAAAGAATCTAGTGTAACGTTGTTTTGTCATACAAATAAAGGTGGGTAAACCCACTAGAGCAGATTATCTCTGAGGCGCTAAAAGATCAACCAAAAATTGAGAAATTTAAGAAAATCCGCAGCAAACAGTGAGATAAAAACCAATACAAATCAGTTCCGTGAAAATTACAAGCAATGTGAGTAAGCAGTTTGCCAGATTAACAGCTATTCTGGTTCTAAGAAACATTTTATTTTCCAATATGGTCTACAAACAATAGAAACAATCATTTTTCCCTGCTGCTAATCTTACCCTTAAAAATGTCGGTTGGCTAGCAACATGCGCGGGAGGAAGAACATGTAAAACTAATGTAAGCCTTTGATTCCCTAATCTTCTGACAGAGTGGTTTAGATAATGTTTAGTATCCACGTATAAGATATTTGAATTTGCCACTGCTACCACACCTAAGGAAATCTCATTGTAAGTCAATCAAGTTCTTCTCATTGGACATCTATTCAAGCGAATAAGATTGACCCCTCTGGATACATATAGCCTCCTAATCTCCAACAGACAATCCCATGGAAATATAAACTCAAAATTATCAGCCAATGCAATTCTATATATGTAAACTCAACACAGTTCACAACACATCTCACTTAGTAATCACAAGCTAGCATTTGACACATAAAATAGCTTGAGCTTGTAAGATTGAAGTGAATAGCTGAGACTGCTTTAAAAATAACCAAATTCTTCATTAATCTTCTCAAGCACCTTAAAGGCTGCTTGCAGAGGCAGATATGGATTTAAAAAATACAGTAACCCATAGACAACCAAGTGACAATTTCCCTTAGCATTTATTTATTTCAAAACAACATCAAAAGTACATATAAGTCGATATAATAAATACTTAAAGAATTTAAGAAATTGTACTCAAATAATCAATGGACATTCACATAAAATGGCTTCTAAAAAGGTACAATTTTGTGCGCTGAATAAAATGGTATCAAGTTTTTTATACTTGCATTTTTTAACCAAAGAAATTAGCTCTTTTTTCCTGCACTCACCTCGACCACAAGGACATGAATATAACTTTTTCGAGTCGAAAACAGAAAGAAAAGCAAGAAAGCTAAAGAGAGAAGTCAAGAATAAAAACTAACCTCTTTTGACAAAGAGATTTTTCTTGGCCATCTCTGTGTGCAGAACACATTTCCCCTCCGTATCAAAAACCAAACCCTACAGCCATCCAAGTAACGGATCATGCAAAAAGACATTTTCAGCGGCGAGAAAAAGCTCCAGAAGAGTCGTGAAAACTGACCTGAATGGCTTCCTTTGCACCGATTGCGCATTGATGGTTAGAGAACAAGGCAAAACCCATGGGCAGTTCGCCTTTGAAATTGAGCTGAGATGCTTCGTAACCTGGTAACCACCTCAGAAGATTCACCAATTCTCTCTCCTTTACATCCTGCGGTAGCCCGGAGATGAAAATCGTCCGAACCTAAAAATGAATGACAGCACCCAAAATTGATTAACCTGAGAGTAGCGGAAAAAGCAAGCAAGAAACTGCAAGTGTTTGATATGGGTGTTTACCTCATCGATGGGCATTGAGTGATGGTGATGATGTGGAGGAGGGCCAGAAGGAAGAGGAGGGGCTGGAGCTGGAGGCCACTGTTGGTGGAATGGGTGAATAGCATTACCAGCCATCTGCAATCGAATGAATCCTTAGGTCAATTACAAGTTTACAACCACACCCTAAACCCTAGAACACCGATTTAGGGACTTTTGGGATAATAAGAAAGACGACAAAAGGAGAGGGGTTTTGTCCAAATACATTATTTATATACTAGTATATAGTTTCGATAAATCTAGTAATATTTTTAGGGAAAAATTACGAGTATAAGTAAACATATACTAGTTAATTACTTAATATAGCTATAGTTTATCTTAATTATAATTCGCGGCTTACTTTTAGCTATAATTACACAACTCAGCTTTTCAGTTTTGTATAATTTGCGCATTTGTATAATTCAGAATTTGTATAATATAATTTGTATAACTTTTGTATAATTCAGAATTTGTATAACTATTTGCACTTATGATGTTTGTAACAGTATAAATTCGTTATTTTGAGTTTATACAAAAATAACTGAATTATACAAATGTACCCGCGAATTATACAAACATGCAAATTATACAAATGAGACAGCTTAAACTATAGCTACAATTCGTAAATATGCAAACTATAGCTATTAAGCATGATTAAGTTTATTATAGTGGCTATTTGTGAAAGTTCCTCTATTTTTAGGTTAATTACACCGTCTTTAATAAATGATTCAGACTTCAGTCGGATATTTTTTTAAAATGTAAATATACTTTAAAAAAATTACTATATCATGATTCAAATTTAATTTGTAAAAATGATCTCAAAAAAAGTTGATTTTGGTACAATTTGATTTTTTAATGTCATCTAACAACCATAACAATTGATAGATTGAAATACTCAAAAAGTTACAATAACATAAAATAAAAATACGTTTTCCTTTATAATATATCCTAAAATGCCAAATCCTTTGTAATATGGATAGTTTGTTTTGACTTTCATTATTCTATTAACTTGGTTCAAAAATATTTATTTATTTAATTTTGTAAAAGACAAAATAATAATCTGTAATTAAATATACAAAGTAAATATTGTGAAATTTTCACTATTGTCGTTAAATTGGGACTATCTTTTGTTGCGATGCTAAAATTTACTCTCTCCGTTCACTATTGTTTGTCAGGTATACTAAAAATAGCTGTCCAAAATTAATTGTCAATTTAAACAATCAAGAAATAATTAATCACTTTTTTCCAATTCTGCCCTTAATAATTACATAACTACTAGTTTAAAAAAATAGTCATTTTAAAATTACAAGACTACTTTAATAATGATTGATAGTAGGATTATATTAATCAAATTGCACATTATATTAAATTTTTCTTAAAAATTGTGCATGATTTTACCCTGACAAACAATAGTGGACGGAGAGAGTACTGTTTCTAACTTTAGATAATAACAAATTAGTATTGAGTACTTGGATTATCGTAACAATGACCTTAGGTTTTTGAATTTGATGTTGTAATCTTTTTGAACAAAATTCATTGCAACACCCAAGTATACCAAGGTTTAAGGTACGTTTATAAATTTACATACAATTCAATTTGATTGATTCAACCAATTTTGAAAAAATCATTGACTTGTCTTTTTCCTATATTTCAAAGCTACGTATCTTAAAATAGGTGATCTTTAATTTGAAATAGGAAGGTCAAATCACTTAATTTCGTTTGTGGACTTTGGAGAAGTGGAATAAAAATTACTACTACTAAATGAAAGCAGCATCATTATGTCTAAGAAAAGCACAAGGCGTAATTGGGTCACCACCCCTGCCCGTAGTCTTATGATAAAGTTTGTTTTGATTGATTAATTATACAGAAGATAAGAATATTTTATTTTATTTGCCTTTGTTGTTTTACCTAAATAGAGCACATGATAAAGATTGTGGAGTAAAAGAGTTGCTTGTAAATAGAACATTTTAAGGAGGATTAGGATTACAGGAGAAAGAAATTTGACCAACACCTAAATCCCCCACATTAAGCAGACACATAGCAAATGCTAAAATTTCATTACAGTACTCTTTATCTTTTTCTTAATACTAATACATAACAAGTTCCTTCCTTCATTCCATCAGCCAGCAATATTGACTATAGTTTAAGGAAGACAAATTCTTCAACTGCAGACACCTCTCCAATCTTCTTCTGAGTATCCTTGTCTGGTTCTTCGTCTACTCCAATTGCCATAATTGCCTGCTTTCCCTTCACCGTTCTCCCAACACTCATAAAACTCACATTCACATTACTCTCACCAAGTATGTTCCCAACTTTTCCTATCATACCAGGTTGATCCACTTGTTTGCAAAGGATGAGGTTACCCTCCAAGCTCACATCAACGCTAAATGGTCCAACACGTGTAAGATGGGGAACTCCATACTTCACTTTACCCTCAATGCTGATGTTTCCATTCTCTGATAAAGCACTTGCAAATCTTGATTGCACATTGCTAATCTGCACCTGGATTGACTCAACAGGGTACTCTGGAGATGAATCAACAATAATCCTTTCTTCACTAATGCGAAGACCCTTCTGCTTTGCACTGAAATCTGCATTTACAAGGTTGATGATTGTATCGGATATAGGCTCAATAATGCCTTTTGTTACCATGGCTCGGAGAAGTCTAGTGTCCAAGCTGTCAGGGTCCCTAGCCGATTTGTAAACCACTTTCACACTCTGAACCCCACTTCCACCAGTCACTAGCTGTACTGCTAATCTACCCAGCTTCTCAGCAAGCACGACGTAAGGAGCCAACTCGGACAAAACCTGATAACAGAAGCAAGAATTTCATTATCCTTTTCCTTCGTATGGGTGGAAACCTAAAAGAGAAAAATAAGCAAATAATACTAAAGCTTACCTCAGGAGGGACCATCGGAGCATTCACAGCGGTAGCAGAAAGTTCCCCATTTAGAGCACCAACAACAGCCTCAGCTATTTCAATTGCAACTCCTTCCTATGAAAACAAGATTTTGAAAACACAACAACTCAAGGGTCAGGACAGAGTATAATAAAGCAAATGCATAGGACAAGGAGGTGCAGCAAATGATT
Source organism: Solanum chiquidenum (assembly GCA_029582725.1). Classification (NCBI taxonomy): domain Eukaryota; kingdom Viridiplantae; phylum Streptophyta; class Magnoliopsida; order Solanales; family Solanaceae; genus Solanum; species Solanum chiquidenum. The sequence goes on from JAJOOS010019602.1 coordinate 9,783, forward strand.
TAAACGTAGATAATAATTGTACCTGTGCTTCTTTTGTGCTAGCTCCAAGATGAGGTGTAACAGTAACGTTCTCATGCTGCACTAGTTTGCTATCTTTTGGTGGGGGCTCCACAGTGAACACATCAAGTGCTGCCTGTGAAAGAAAGGGATGACTAGTGAATATTGGAGCTTCAAAAAAAGTTAATACTAATTGAATAAAGGAATATACTGAAGTGAATGAACTGAACATACATACATACCTGAGCAACTATTCCACTGTCAAGGGCTCTAACTAATGCATCCTCGTCAATAACACCCCCTCGAGCAACGTTTATTAGTCTGACTCCTTTCTTCATCTTTGCAAATGTGTCATCATTGAATACCTTGTTCGTAGCAGGTGTAAGAGGCATGTGGAGTGAGATGAAGTCAGCAGTAGATATGGCCTGCTCAAATGAAACCAAATCGACTCCAATAGCACGAGCTCTGTCAGCTGGAGCATAAGGATCATGGGCAATAACATGCATACCGAGGCCTTTTGCACGTCTAGCAACCTCGGAACCAACTTTACCAAATCCCATAATAGCTAAGGTTTTCCCAACAAGAGAAACACCCACATACTTGCTGCGCAGCCATTTTCCTGTAAAAATTGATTAATTGTTTATTGATTGTCAAGAGACCATAAATCAAAGTTGAGATCTAGCTAGTCAGCAAAATTTAGAATATACAAAAATGTCACAATCTTGGACTATCTACTCCCAGAAACCAACAGATCTGATTCCAAAAATTCCCCCACCCACTTCTTGTTATTTCTCCTCTCAGTAGTCAAGGAAAAATGAAGCTTCAGAATAAATTTATGTGACTAAAGTGGTTATGGTGAAAACTGAAAAGAGTTCACAACTTTCTATGCCTTTTGTCTTTTTAAGTAAAAAAAGATGGTTTGTGCTAAATACAAGACTAACCTCTATTGAAAGAAGTGATGATCTAATTTTTTTAGTTAATACCTAACCTTAAACTTCAGTACCAAATGCTTCGTTTTATGTTATAGAATCATTAGTAGTCCAACTAAATAATTACTACTAAATTAGTAGAGGTTCAAATATTCATTCAAATCAAAGTCATAGTACAAAAAAAAACTACCTACCAGAATTTTTTAATTTTCACCTAAAAAATCTGCTGTAAATGAAGACTAAATACGATCGATCCATTTCCTAATTCATAAGGTAGATTCTGAGAATTTTGCTCATAGTACTTGTTTCCAGATCTATACAAATTGCTGAGAAAAACAACAGTAGATTTAACTTATTGCTAGTACATTAGACGTACCAGCTTTCATGGAGGCATCAGACTGAGCAACGTTACGGGCCATGGAGGTGAGCAAAGCAATTCCATGCTCAGCTGCAGCAATAGTATTAGCTGTGGGTGCGTTAACGACGAGGCAACCAAATTCAGTTGCAGCTTGTAGATCCACATTGTCTATGCCAACACCAGCTCTCCCGACGACCTTGAGCCTTCCCTGAGCAGCCTCAAACACCTCACGGGTCACCTTGGTACCACTACGGACGATGAGCGCATCGCACAGCGAGATCTTAGCGCAGAGATCCTGAGGAGACAAGTCGTAAGAACAATCCACGTTGCCGAAACTCCTCAGCAAATCTAGACCCGCCTCTCCAAGCTTCTCGGATACGAGAATGGTTGGTTTGGAAGTCGAAACGACGCCGTGAAGATCTCTAGAGAGGGAGATGTCAGCAGATTCAACAGTTTTGAGGACATTACAAATCGCCGTCGATGAAGAAGAAATTGATGGTGAAAATGACGACGCAGAAACAGAGCGAAGGAGTTTGATGGAAGATGGATTTGAGGAGGCATGGAGGAAAGAGAGATTTGAAGGTTTGCTGTGATTGACGGAAGAAGAAGAGAGGAGAGAATTGAGATGGGCTGTGGCGGCAGTGTGAGGAGAAGGGGTGGACGCCATTATTATGAGCAAGAAGACTGACTGGAAAACTCAAAAGTTGTTGGAGGCTTCGAGGGGTTTGGACACAAAATGAAACTAAAACATGTTTGTTTATATAGAAGGGTGAATGGTCATTGATGGATGATATTACTTTTACTAATTTTGTATTTTCAATCTAATACCACATACTTACCGCTCTTGACTTTTTTGACAAACTTCCTAATTTTTTACATAAAACATTTTCTCTTATTCACTTTTCTTTTTTTTTGGAAAATAGTTTATAGCATCCAGAAAACGAAGTAATAAAAGTACAACAAGTAAAATATGGGAACAAGACTCTAACTACAACAAAATTATAGGTCTAACACATCGATAGCCACCTAAAGTTGACATCAATTTTCACTTAGACACCTCAAGTAGGCCTTATTCATTTTAAACACCTTAGTAGGAAATCGTTGTGTCATATCGACATTTTTTTGACAACCAACCAAATATATAAGATGTGTGTATTACACTCGCCGATGACGTGTCAAAGTAGCGAATTAAACAATGACATGTGTCATATATATAAAAAATAATTATGAATAAAAACCTATTTTAAAACTAATTAATTAATTATTTATTTTAAAATTACCTTTCAATAAAGAAGAAAAAGGGAAAATAAATAATCTACAACACATTTCTTTTTCTCCTCCACCATTTCCATCCTTCACCATTTCCACATCTCCTCCTCCTCTAACCACTATTACCTTGATGCCTTCTTTTTCAAATTTGACCATTATCATTACTATCATCTCTTTCTTCAAATCTACCTATTATAATCAATTTGGGTCATAAGCAAATACCCATAATCTCTCTTTCTTCAAATCTACCTATTATAATCAATTTGGGTCATAAGCAAATACCCATAATCCAACTAGCATACTATTACCATCTCTTCAATCCTTCAAATTCATCCTCTCTTTTTTTTCAATCACCTTCACCATTGGAACTGCTCGTTTTGAAAGTTTCAAAGTACCCAAAAAAAATTATTCATGATAAAATCAGATCTATTTATGAATTTACTTGAAATGGGTTCATCAAAATAGAAAAAGTTAAAAGCTTTGAGAAGTAGAAAATTAGTATTTCAAAAATTGAATCTAAAAAAAAAAAACTAAATAGAGAGAGGTGAAAATAGACCAACGAACATTTGAAGGATTCGGCAAACTTTCCGACAATGGAACTGTGAAAAAAATTAGGTGGAGAAATTTGATATCATGAAGAAGATGTATGCTCTAGACATATTTTGGTCCTTTCTTAAATTATTTTTGTTGATCTATATGGAGTATTAATTTAAATTTCCACATCAAGAAATGACAAAGAGAGGAGAAAGTTGAATATACAATGGTGGCAAGGTGGTGGTATATGGTGGAGGAAGTGTGGGAAGGAGAGAGAAGGAAGAAGAAATAAAAAAATCATTAATAAATACATTTTTCACGCGCTAAAAGTAAGTGGAGCACACATAATATGCCAACTCACTAAAAAAATGTCAAAATGACATAATAGGACCCTACTTAAAGAGTCTAAAATGAACATCGTCTAGTTGAGGTGTCTATGTGAAACTTGGTGCCAACTTTAAGGTCACCGATGGATTTGGCCAAAATTATATGAAGTTAAAATACAAAACAATAAATAAGAGAAATTGAAGAACCTGAAACTACATACAAGAGCAATACGATAACTATTAGTATGGACGGATGACAAGACAACATACTACTACCCACTAACCTTCTACTCTTATCTATGCCATTCACAGCCTCCTATCTAAAGTCAAGTACTCGGTAAGCTGGAACAATGTCATATCCTATCTAATCACCTCTCTCAAATGCTTCTTCGATTTACCTCTACCTCTTTTGAAATCATTCATAGTCAATCTCTCTCACAAACGCACTAGGCATCAGGATATCTCATCTTCATATGTTTTAATCATCACAGGCGTCTTGCTTCCCACATTTTGTCCTCCACCAAAGTCATATCCACCTTACTTCAAATATCCTCATTTATAACTCCATCTCTCTTAATATGCCTACACACCCATCAACACATCCCAATTTCTCCAACCTCCAGTTTCAACATGAGAGTTTTTGACTGACCCATATTCTGTTCCATAAAACATAGGTGGTCTAACTACCATTGTAGAACTTTCCTCACACAAAACTACGGATACAACACCATTTAATCTCATATGCGGTTAGTGGCATCCTCGTCACTCTCCCAAATTTCTTGAATAATAGACCCAAAATACTTAGAATTTTCTCTCTTTTGGATGACATGAGTATCGAGCTTCGCCTTTATATTCTCTTTATATATTATATTATTGAATTTGAACTCCAAGTATTTTATCTTGGTTTTGCTCAGTCTTATCCCTTTTGACTTTATAGTTTGTTTCTAAATCTCCAACTTAGTGTTAACCTAGTCGTGAGCAGTGTTAATATAAACTCTGTCATCTGCAAATAAAATAAAGCATGACATTTCATCCTAAATTTATTGTGTTAATGCATCAATCGCCAAGACGAATAAAAACAGACTTAGGTTGATCCCTGATGCAACCCCATCAAATTTGAAAAGTGCTCCGAGTCTCCTTTCATCCTTATATTTTTACAAAATATAAACTTGTGAGTCAATTTTGTATTTGAAATCTCCAAATTATGATTTTTGGAGAATTTGGCATTTCATTTCATGATATGAAATCAACATGAAATGACATATTCAAACATTGATTTCATCTCATAATTTTATATCGCGAGTTCATATCGCATGTCCAAACGCCTACTAAATATATAATCAATATTGACCCATAAAAAATCTTTAAGAAAATTATCAACAATATTTCTATTTAGACATTGTTATTTAGCTTTTCATCGGCTATATATGGATGGATGTAGCCAAAATTCTATCAATAATTGTCATTACCTTACGACGTTTATTTTTATTTTTATTTTTGCTAGGAAAATTCGCATATACTTGTAATCTACTTTTCAAATATTCTTCCTCATGTTACCATTAAATTTGATCTGAGTATTCATAGAAAGTCGTTATTCATTGACTAGTCAACTTTAAGTATTACCAAGAACAAATTATTGTGAATAGTAGCGTTATATATATAATAATTTTATCCTATTTATAGCGAAAATGACGGGAATTATCTAAGAACTATCTAATACCTTCAATCAAACACAAGATAAAATAATTATACACTTTATTTTGAGATTATTATATCTTATATCACAAACCAAACCACTCCTTAGAGTACGCCACTATTTTTTTCCGCAACCTAGAAATTATTGATTGTTCTACAATATTTTTATACTTTATCTTTTATATATGATTAAATTCTTTTTATATATATATATATATTAAACGTTTTTCATTTTTGTGTGTGTGTTTGTTTTTTTATATTTTGATTTCTTTTGGTGAAAATTTATATAACGCTATTGCTCTCACTAAGAACTTTTAATTCCTTACCACACATCATCCCAAAAGGTTGTATTTGTATATTCTCCTCTATTTTTTAATTAAAAAACTTTAATTATGAGAGTTGGGGGGCGTATTGCAATATTATTGGAATACTAGTTTATGCCATGTGCCCACATCCTTGCCACAATTTGTTATGCTTCTGTATTGGGTCCCGCCAAAAGATTCATGTACGAATTTTAGAAATTAATGTTAAATACATACTATAAAACAAGTGGACATAATTTTTAAAAGTATCGCACTTACTTTTAATTTAAAAACTTATAAGACGGAGTAGCATTTTCAAAGTATCATATTAATCGAGAGCCCCCGATAAATTCGACGTTTGCTTGGATATGTGATATGTAATAATGAGCCAAAATCATGATTTGAAATTGAAAAACTTTTGTTTAGATATATAATTTGAAATCTTTATACAATATATTTTGATATAAATATGAAAAATACACAGGTGGTGAATTATCAAAATTTTATTAATTCTTAAGCAATCTTATCAAATAAACAAACCATAATTCATAGATAAAAAAGTATGACAATATACTAAGGTGGCGTACCACATCGATAAATCTGCATATCTTCATGCAATTTATCAATTTCATGTGTTAGGATATTTTAATATTTTATTTATGAATAATGATTTGCTCATTTTGTAAAATTATATAAAAATTAAGAAATTTTAATAGCTTTCATAACTTATGAGATTCATATATAACTTAAATAATTTAAATGATATATCTAAATAATCTCATATTAATTTAATTGCAGATCATAATTTTAAATTGCATGTTTAAACGAAGTTTTCTCCGGACATTGCATATGACTGAACGTGGACCTTTTTTTTGTTTGTTTTGTTTATGGGTGAACATGGACGTAAGCACATAGCTAAATGAGTAATTATATATTGTGCATGCAGTGACAGATACACTTACCAACCCCATCCGCCTTTTCCTCCAAGATTAGAAAATTAGTAAAAAGTATAATACGGAAAAAAAATACTAATATATTTTACAGTGAAATTTGAAGAGTATTAAGTATATGAAAAATTTATATCTATCTAATAATTTTATGTTAATCAAGTAATTATTTCACCAGACAAACGAATCAAATAATGTAATTTTACTAAATTCAATTATATGATGTCCTTTCAAACATGCCATATAAGATTAGTTGAATAATTAAACTCAAACGTCATTTCAAAATTGGGAATTAAGCAAACTAATTACAAACTCAATATTATAACCCGCTTAAATACTTTCAACGAAAAATCAAATATATTACATAAATTGTATGACATTTTAAATAAAAATCTGCAGAAATTTTGTATAATTTTATGGTATTTGTTTTTAAGAAATAAAAAAAATACTTTAAAAGTTATATTAAAAAGAGAAAAATTGATTCATATAAATGTGTCCATAAAATAGAATAAAATATATTGGGTTTTATGATATGGACATTCTACCAAAAAAGAACGTGATTTAACATGTGAATCATACGTGATAAAATTTATTTGTAAGTAAATATCCGAATGTCATGAGTTTGAATATAATTTTCTTTTACTTAATCATTCATAATTAACATTTATTTGTATTAAACGAGTTATTTATGATTTTTTTTTTAGTGATTCAAATTTATAATTTTAAGATTGATAGTGAGGGACCCTTACTATTTGAGCAACTCTTTTTGATTTGATAAACTTTGTTGATTTTGTGTAAACACTTATACGAGAAATATTTTATTGATATCAACTATCTGAAAAAATAATTGATATATATACACTAGATTTAACAGAAGTTAATTTCACATAGTTAGAACCATACATATCTTGTTCTTCTAATATTGATAAATTATATGAAAGTCACTTTACCAAAAGTTGGTATGTTTTATAAAATCAAATCGTATGCCGATCCGAACCTTACACTTTTAATTCCACTTTGAAAAGTACTTTTATATGAAATTCATTACATTTGATTTTTTTAATATGATTTTATTTTTATTTTTAATTAGAGATTTTTATTTTGTTAGAAGCATACCTCAAATGCTCCTTCTAACGTTGGTGTGGCCGTGTGGGATACTCCTTATGTCCCTAATTACTTGTCCACTTTTAAATTGACACACCTATTAAGAAAATAATAATTGATATAGTGAGTTTATCATTTTACTCCTATTAATTATGAAGTGGATAAATTAAAAATTAGTTCTACTATTTTTTAATTGAGGATATAATGGGTAAATTTTTTTATCTTTTCTTGATTTGTCAAAATAAAAAAATAATTAGAAATAATTAAAAAAGAAAATGTGGACAAGTAATTAGGAAATAGATAGAAAAAAATACTCATTATTTAATCGCAAAAGACAGTGGCCCACTAGGCAGGAGTAATTAATAATTGCCCAGAAGCAGCAGCTACCTTTCCCTTTTTATTACTCCCAAGTCCCATGTTGTGTGGACGAGAGAGAATATGGCGCTCTCTTACCATTTTCCACAGCCCAGTGCGGAATATTGACCCTTTTCTTTTAATTCGACTCAGCTTCGAGCCTCGACTTATTTTGTTTGATGAATTACATTTGGGATTTTTTTGGGTATTTTATAATGTATAATTAAAAGTAGATTTTTTAAAATCATTCTAATCTTATTGGTTTCTCTTCGTTTTTGCTATGGTTGTTTAATTTTTTCAAATTTTTTTACTTATAAAATATCACCTCAATATATACTATTATTAAAATATTTCTTTCGCAAATATGTTTTTAAAGAAACATTCAAAGAATGTAAAACTTTATTGTTGTATTTTTTCATCTTAAATATTTAATAGGAGTGCTTGCATATGTTTTGTCATATTGTTTGATGGAGTAGCCATTATAGTATCTTTTAATTTTAAACACCTAATTAAAGAACAAAGAGTCAAGTTGTCCGGTCACCATCAACGAATTTATTGAATTTTTTTATATAAATGGGTTAAGTAAGGTTGGGTTTGGTTCAATCGATAGCCCTAGGTACAACCAATTATGAAGAAACTTTAAACAGTGATCCAGATTAACAAGCAGTAGTAATAGCGCATAAACTACATTCAGATGCAAAAAACTGTAGACAAACTTTTTTACAGAATGAATCAATTAACAGATCACTAGTAAAAACAAACCATTTACAGAAGCAGCAATGTATAACAGAAAAAAGACCTAAGCAGCAGCAGACTATCTGAACCTCTCCCTGACCATCACCGTACCAACATACCTGCAACCAAAAATCTTAATTATCAAACTCTCCACCACACTATAATTAAAGTTATCAAATTAACACTCACCGTCCAAGCATGAGAAGAGTAGCCTGGGGATTCGTCCCTGGTGACACTCTGAATATTGAACCATCAACAACTCTCAGGCCATCAATCCCAAGCACTCTCAAATTTTCATCAACTACCTTCCCCACAACACACCCACCATGATAGTGCCAAATGGTACTCACTGTCTCATGGCAAAACTCCTTCATAAGTTCATCATTTGACTCATCAACAGGCAAAGCAGGACCAACGTACCTAAAATCCCTACTGCCAAACCACTGATCAAACTTGAAAATCTCCATTGTTCTACTTCTCAGCACTTGTGCTATTTTTCGGGTACCATTGACACACCTCTCTACATCTTCTGGGTTGCTGAAGTAATTGAATCGAACAATAGGGTTCAGTTTAACATCTGTTGATGCCAATCTAAGTGAACCAGATGAAACCGGTCCAACAATCTTCTCCATGAGGGTGGCCACTGTAAGATAAACTGGAGACGGGGAAGTTCTGATAAAAAGGGAGCTAGCAGGGGAAGCAAATGGAATGACATTAGAGGCAGCCTCCAAGTAAGCCCCCGAATTAGTGATCCCCACAACTTGAATCAAAGAGTGTTCTAGTGGCATGGGTGGCACAATTGAGATACCATTTCTTGGATTATCAAACAGAAACCTCCCCACATAAGGCAAATGGTGAGCAACTGGTATACCCCATGTAGATAAGTAAGGCCTTGGACCAACACCACTCAACAGAAGCAACTGTGGGCTACCAAGAGCTCCTGCAGATACTAAAACTTCACCTTTTCCACGCAGCATGGCGTGGTGATAGCGCCCAGATTGGTCACTATAAACCACACCAGTAGCAGCCTGCTTAGACGGAGAATAATCTGCGGATGGAGCTAGCAGAATTCTCTCCACACTTGCATATACGGCCACGTGAATGTTTGAAGGATTTGCAAAATTGAGAAGATCAGCAGCACTATATCTGCGGCCAGAGGTATCAAAGGTGGAGCCACCAATCTTGGTACCAATAACATGATCCAAAGTGAACCCATTGAAGGGATCAATGCCGGACTCCACTAACCCATCCCTGACAGCCGACTGCCAATTCTTGAGTTCCGGCCTAAACACAATAGCCTTCTCAACCCATTCATAAGATTGATTTACAACTTGCAAATCCCAATTCAATTTCGACCTAGTGTAGAAATCTTGATCAGCCCTACTGTAAAAACCGGCATTAATTGCACTACTTCCACCAAGAATGCGACCTCTGGCATTTGGAACTCCCTCTTCGGAGACGAAGGCTTGGGCAGGGGACTCAAAATCATCAACATCTGTAATTACAGTGAGAAAGCCTTCTTGGGTCATCAAATTAGGTCTTCCATATGGAACACCACCTCTTTCAAGGAGTAGAACTCGGTACTTCTCCGACAATGTCGCCGCCAGTGGACAGCCGGCGGTGCCACCTCCCACAACGATGTAGTCGTAATAGTCTTCCGATGGGAACTCCGTCGCGTTGAACACAAACCCCATATAACTTGGACCTGTAAAACAAAATTTACACAAGAAATCGTCAAATTCTCAAAGAATTGTACGCAGTGCAAAACTGTAATCGAAGTTGAAAAAAGAAGAAGAAAGAAACAGAAATTGAAAAGCATACTTTCGTTAGAAGAATGAGAGTGCGTAACCGGAAAGGAAATTAGTATGATGATGATGGTGAAGAAGAGGAAATATGAGCTGGAAAGAGCCATTTTTAGAAATCAGAAAAAAAAAGGGGCGGCGGCGATGGGTTGTTGAAGAGAACGAAAGGCGGTGGTTACTGAAATTAGCTTAGGAAATGGAGTAGTAGAGAGGAGAGCAGTGTGTTTTTGGTGGGAAATTCAGTTGAATAATCACATGCATCTCTAACACCCAAAGAGCGTTTCCACTTACTGTATTTATTTATATTTCTTCGCATTTTACTTCACTCGATCTCTCACACATTTTACTATTATCTTCCTCTTATTACATTCATGTTTCACTTTTCTTTTTTCTTGTATTTTATATATATGTATGTGTGTTGGCGTATTCCAAATTACCTAATATTAGGTAATTTTGTTTTTCTTGATTTTAATTTCACTTTATTAGTTAATAGAAGATGCCCAAAAGGTGTGAGAGGATAGCAATAATAGGTAGGTGTAGGTCCAAGAATTTTTGTGAAAGGTGATTAAATCGAATATGGTATACCTGCGACTTATCAAGTATATGTCTCTAGATAGGAAATATATGAACATCAAGAGTTAGGATAGATATTAGTAGATAGTTAACATTGTTTAGTTTCTTTATTGGTAATATTATTACCCTCTTACTATCTTGTTCTTCGATATCTAATATGATATTATTGTAGCTAGTGTTTTATTCTTCATTGTTTTCAAGATGAGAGTATATAAAAAAACAGTCTCTCTTTCTTCACAAAATAGGAGTAAGATTGTGTACATACTTATCGTAGAATTTCACAAGTGAGATTACACTAAATATATAATTATTTATTATTTTTCGTGCTTTACTTATCACATTAATTATTTATTGTATGCATCGTTCTCTTCTTCATCATTGATTGCTATTATGTTTCACATCTCACAATTCTTTTTTTAAAAAAAATTAATAATAAAATTTTGCTATCCTTTATCTCTTCATGAGAATTTTTATGTTGACTATTAGGCCATGAATATTTGATTTTCTGGTTAAAATATACTTATTTAGTTTTAAATTGATCGTTTTATTAGACTTGCAGAAGAAGTTGAGCCAAAGCCCAAATCAATTGGAGCGGAAGTACGTTTCCCGGCCCGGCCCACATTGGATGAGAGAGGTGTCTTCACTCTTGACTCTTGAGAATAGTAACCAAACCCCATATTCCGACTTCCGATTTCCGATTTCCGACTTCCGACTTACCGGCGACTCAGGTAAGCCTTAAACCTTTGTGTTTTACTGTAAATTTGCGTCCCTATTGTTCGTACAAAGTTATTCTGCACGATCATCGTTTATCAGTTTGTTTCTCTTTGATTGTGAAATTTACTTGGGATGTTCTATGCATAAACAATTTTGGAATGATGAATAGCGTTTGTTAATTCTTACATATACTAAAAGATGAAAGCACATTCCTCATCCAATGTTGGGCAAAGAACAAACTGGGATACTTAATAGTGAGACATTCCATTATAATCTCAATACTCCATGTTAGACAAAAAGGGGCTTGAGCTAATATGAGCATGGATCACACTCATATTGGAATTGGATGCATGTAATGGTGACAATATCTTCAAGTTAATGGACATTGATGGACGTTGCACATGACACCATCAATTTGTTACTTCCCTTCTTGAGTTGTAAAACACAACTCAGTATTTTGGCAATTCTCACACCATTGTCCCGTATAGAATCCTCTACGTGGTACTGACTACCCTGTGTCGTGGAGTGCCTCTACTTGGGGTATTCATCTCATTGCCTTCTCTTTTCACAGAGAATTGTGATGGGTTGAAGATCAAGTAAGTAGTTTGCAAAGAGGGAGTTCACTAGTTGGCATCCCAAGCAGCCCTATCCCATGATAGGGCTTTGGACTCCCAAAATTCATATGGAGTATGATCCCCTTGTTTCCTTCCGTCCATACTAAATATCCCCTCTCTTTTTTACATCCAGTATAAACCTAACAGACATGATCTTGGACCCTATGTGGTATATTACCAAATAGACAAATCGCATTCCAGAACCTTAAATGTAAAGGGGGATCCTCAAAAAGGAGTGCGGCAAATCGAACAGGAAGCACATCAGAACCAAATCGAGGGAGACTCGAGAGAACTAGCGGTAATCCAGGTGGTAAATGGGCATTGAGATGGTTTAAGCCTTTAAGGTTAGAGGAGAAGAGTTATGGTTTCGGACACAATAATGGTAGGACCAGAAATAGGAAGGACCAACCACCGATAATGTTAACTGGTGATGTGACAATTAAGATACGGCAGGATATGTGGGGAAAAGTGGTAAGAGATTATGTTAAGAGATAGAGGTCCGATACTGCTAGGAGTTCTGCTCTTAAGATGTTCCTTTTTTTAGATAATCGAACTTTATACCTTAAAAAAAAAATTGTTTCCAATCTTGGCAATCACATATATTTACACTGGGTATGCTGTTGTTGTTGTACCAAAGAAGATATATTGTTGAACTAGACATTTGTAAAACATTAAGATTCACTAAACTAGTTGTTTATGTTAATCCAATATTTTATCCATCCTTAGTTTATCTCCAATCTAAATTCCAAGGCACCTGACAGTTTACCACGAAAAAATGTATATGTCAACCCAAAAACAACAACAATTATTGTGTCAATTCTAGTGAACTTTAACTACTAACCTAATTGATACTTTGGCCTTCTTTTCGCACTATTACGGATATGAAAATAATGGTCAAAATCTGATTCAATTGGCAACTGCCCCTATCGGAAATAGGATTGACTACCGATTCCGAAGGAGCTGGAGTTACATCTCTTTTCCATTCAAGAGTTCTTATGCGTTTCCACACCCCTTTAAGACCCCGAAAAAATGGAGAAATTCCTTTTCTTAGGAACACATACAAGATTCGTCACTACAAAAAGTATAATGGTAACCCTACCATTAACTACTTCATTTATGAATTTCATAGTAATAGAAATACATGTCCTAACGAGACAGAATTTGGAACTTGCTATCCTCTTGCCTAGCAGGCAAAGATTTACCTCCGTGGAAAGAATGATTCATTCGGATCGACATGAGAGTCCAACTACATTGCCAGAATCCATGTTGTATATTTGAAAGAGGTTGACCTCCTTGCTTGTCAAATGCTCGACAAGCTGCTGCATTAGCGGCGCATAAACTATGTTCGTCAATCAAGTTTGTTCAGTGGTCATAAGCTTATTAATCTGACCCAAATTGGTATACGCCAATTCCATTTCGCCGGATTGAAAGAGCCATCAATCACTATGATCTCTTTCTTTGAAAAAATATTGTGTTATCTCTGTTTGATTCTGTATAACACATGACCTTTTTTCTACATCTGACCAATTTGACTTCAATTTGATGTCACCGGTTCCTCCACATTGTCAGTTCAGTTGCGGTTTAGCACCATCCTATATGGATCTTAATGATCTGAACAAGGTTTGGGAAGTCAAACCTTTGAAGAAGGTGCGTGATGATGAGGCGAGGGAAATTCTTGAAAATGTAGCAAAACAGGTGCAACCCATAATGCGCAAACGGAAGTGGAAAGTTAAGGTGCTCTCTGAATTTTGGTACTGGCCAGTCCTTCCTTTCAGCCTTTTAATTTCCTAATGAGTCTTTAGGTTTAATGAGTTTCCTGTTTTTAATTATATCTTCCATTTTATTGTTGCTCATGTGCTAATCTGATTTCACAGTCCTGCCAATCCATCTCTTTTGGGACTCAACATAGGAGGAGGTGCTGAAGTTAAGATTAGATTGCGCCGGCCAAACAATGAGTGGGACTTTTACCCTTATGCTCAAATTCTTGATACCATGCTTCATGAACTGTGCCACAATGAATATGGCCCACATAATTCTGACTTTTATAACCTATTGGATGAAATCAGAAAGGTTGTGCCTGCATGAGATACTTTTTACTTTGTTTGCACCACTTATGTTCTTTTTGCTTTTTTGGTTTTCTGACAACGTTTTTTTCTAATTTAAACCCTTCCTGCATCCCTTTTCAGGAATGTGAGGAGCTTATGGCTAAAGGAATTACGGGTACTGGACAAGGATTTGATCTCCCAGGAAAACGATTGGGTGGGTTTTCTCGTCAACCTCCGTTGCCATCATTGCGTCAGAAAGCACTGGCTGCTGCAGAAAACAGAGCACGATTGGATGTACTTTTGCCATCGGGGCCTAAGCGTCTGGGGGGTGATAGCAGCATCAAGGCTGCACTCAGCCCAATTCAAGCTGCTGCGATGGCTGCAGAAAGGAGATTACACGATGATCTGTGGTGTGGCTCCAAAATGTTAGAGAGTGAGGAGCCTTGTGAAAGCTCCAAAGCTTCAGCGATACCGGAGTCTCGTCATATTTCAATTGTAGGAACCAATTCCAAGATAATGTGGGAATGTTGTGTGTGCACTTTATTGAATCAGGTAATGTTTTTGGCTTTATCCTTGCTCTTTTATTTCCTATGTTAGTCCTGTACCACATAGGAGCTGTATAAGTCTTCTTTGAAATGCAGCTCTGTTCCAACCATGTGATCTAAACAACAAGGCACTATCGCTTAAAAAATAGAAAATTTGGCCCAAGCAAATGACACCTTGCCAGAATTGAAATCATTTTCAGACATATCGATCTAATGGGATTTGTCATAGCATTATCTCCGTGACTGTAAAGTCCCCCCACCCCAACTGATGTTATTCATTTCACCGTTGCAGCCTCTAGCCCTCCTTTGTGGAGCTTGTGGAACCCCAAAGGACAGAGGAAATGAAGCTAAGGCAGCAAAGGTCTGGTCTTGTAAGTTTTGCTCGTTGCAAAATAGCCATGAGGTTGAACGGTGTTTAGCTTGTGGAGAGTGGAGATACTCTTATGGTCCACCTGTTTCAATGAAAGATGCTCGTATTGGCACGTAAAGGGCAATAAGCAAAGAATTTTACAGGCGGACTTTGTTACAGGTCAGACACGATTGATTAAATTAATTGTAAAATATGTTTTGGTGTAATGAAAGCAGTCATATTTACCCACTCTGTTGGAGAAACCATGTGTGTACTTGTTAATATTATGATGAATGAGATGGTAAGGCCTATGATGTTGAGAGAATGGAGAAGAAAGTAGTTGGCCACGAGAATTAAGTGTAATTAAAGTAGTTGGTATAAAAACTCAAAAATATCTTTCTCCCTTTTTAAGCTTTCACTCGATACTGTGATTAGAAATATGATGATTTGGTATGCATATTATTAATAGGGATATCAAAATTTCCAAGTTACCGCATTAATTGTATAAGGTGCTGGAGTACTTTTGAAATATGATTACATATATAAGAATATAAAAATAAAAATAAAAAGTTGCAGGTTTTGTCTTATCTCATCAAACATGTTTCCGTGTTGACGATAGCACTTTTCCATGTATGCATTTGAGCAAATGCAACGTATAGTAAGTATAATATCTTGACCATTTTGTTAAGATGCCAACATTTAACGCTTTCCCCATAACCCAGTTATTTGTTACCCCCACCCACATTGTGGGCTTCCTAAGAACCAACCAATATACTATAGATACCAATTTTAACTCTATCCAAGGCTAGAATAGATGAAAGTAATTACCTAGTGTTTCGTCTCTGGTGGGATTTGAACCCGAGACCTTATAGTGCTCAACCCACTTCATTCACCACTAGGCCACATCAAACTACATGAATTTTGACCAATAGTTTAATACCTTATTGAGTATACTACTTTTTTTTGTATAATTTTTAAATACTATATTTAAAGTTAGCTCTGAATATTAGTCAAATAGTACCATAATTTTGGGACAAGAAGAAATATTGCATATCTATGGACTTTGAATTTCCCATCATTGACATTAATTGGTAAAGAATTATGGTTGAAATTTGTGACAAGTATATATAGGAAACCTGCTCAATACTTGTATATTTAAATGAAGGACCAATGCCATAGATGATACGCTGATGCCGTTATAGGTTGGTCCCTTGTGCTTATTTTTTCATGCGACTACAACATTCAGGTCTCGTTGAAGACAAGTTCGACTAATTTGGATTTGTGCATTGCAGGACTCGAGGCCGATGCTCCCAACAAGATGTTTTCCTTGAATCCCCGAGACTTGTGATCAAGATTGAAAGGATCTCAATTATCCCACCACAACTCATGTTGGTACATTATGGGAGAAGCTGCTGGTTGCACTGGTAAATAGTATTATTATGGTTTTAATATAAACTTTTCGAATATATAAGCAATGAAATAATTCCTATCATCATTTGGTAGAATGAAAAGTTTAACAATTCCAGATCATAAATGGATAACAAAAATTAAGTGAGATATCGGTTTTGTGTCAAGAAATGAATGAATAATTGAAACATTCATTCAATTTGAATGAGTTGAGAAAACCTTGTAATTGTGTATTTGGCAACGTAATGATTCAGGTTAATCAACAATTGTGTCCAGTTCATTTGATTTTAAAAATATCTGATTCAACAAATCATTGGATCTTGAGCAAATAGTATAAGACTTCTTTCCCATTTTCAGTTTTACAAAACTAAATTCCAAATATTAAGTTCAAAAGCCAGACAAAGAGCTTTGGAGTGATGCGGTATGACCAATAACATAAATATGCCTAAATTTAACTAACTTAAACTAATTATTTAAGCTTCAATCCTAAAATTTGCTTTTGGGACTATGTAACACAGTGTATTTTTTTCATGAACCAAATATGTTAGACAAGAAAAAAGAATACTGATATTTTTATAATACAAACCGTTTTGATTTTAAGTGAAATATAAGTTAAACTAAAAATATGAAAATAAGTCTCCTCCCCATTCCCAATAGAAGGAATTAACCACTCATAAAATATACTAAAGGAAAAAAATTATAGTAAGTGATTGACAAACTCAATTCTTCCGCCCCGAACCCTATATTGTTCCTATCCTATAATATTTTTCTAGATCGCATGAAAGCAAGTAAGAAATTCATTTATTTTCCTTTTTTACCAAATACACCCAATAAGTTAAAGGTTAAAATGTTCTTTGGCAAGTAAGGTGAATGAATAAACAATTTGATTAGTAGTTGTTAATGAGATGCTAATAGTAGGATTTAGCGTGACCCTAATCACCTACTCATCCACCCAATACAAATAGGTTTTCTCTTCCAAGAAAGTTCTCTCTCTATTTGTCTTTGGATGGCTGCATTTCTCCTTCTCTCGATTTTCTTTCCAGCTTAGAACCTAAAATCCCGATTCCATTTCTCTCTCTTTATATATAATTGCATACAATCCAATATTCATTCATTCAATCAATCATGCGACCTACTCAACCAGCTGCTAACTCCACCTCCTCCGCCGCCGCATCATCCATGCCTCCTCCCTCTTCCGCCGGACAACGCAGTCGTCCCCGGCGTCGTACTGATTTGACCCTTCCTCTTCCTCAACGTGACGTTGCTCTTGCTGTTCCTCTCCCTCTTCCTCCAACCTCCGCTCCTTCCTCTTCCTCATCCTCATCCTCATCTTCCTCCCCGCTTCTTACCCCTTTACATTTCTCTGAGCTCGAGAGGGTTAATCGCATCGGTAGTGGCACCGGAGGTACTGTTTACAAGGTTCTACATCGTCCCACTGGCAGACTTTATGCTTTGAAAGTTATCTATGGTAACCATGAGGATTCTGTCCGTCTCCAGATGTGCCGTGAGATCGAGATTCTCCGAGATGTAGACAACCCTAACGTCGTTAGATGTCACGATATGTTCGATCACAACGGCGAAATCCAAGTTCTTCTTGAGTTCATGGATAAAGGCTCTCTCGAAGGGATCCATATCCCTCTCGAACAACCTCTCTCCGATCTAACTCGACAGGTTCTCTCCGGCCTCTACTACCTCCACAGGCGTAAGATTGTTCAC
>JAJOOS010019603.1:0-23360 GCA_029582725.1 Solanum chiquidenum
TCCCTTCTCTATTCCAGCATGCTAGAAAATCTGAGGTGTTTCTTGGCATGGACCAGCTGATTCCCCTCAAGTTCAAAAAGACCTGCCACAATTTCTGTGTCACTCTGCAATGGAGGAAGAGATGGTTTGTTGTCTCTGTTTCAGTTTCACAAAAAAAGCACCTGGAGCATAACTGTCTTCCCCTTTTCATTAGATTGTCCTGAGTTAGTACTGCTTCCCTAGCTACCAACCAGGTGAAACAGGCCACCTTGTGAGGTACATTAATTTTCCATATCATCTTCCAAGGCCATGGTAACAACATTTCAGCTGGCCTGTCAAAATGTCTATAAGCTGATTTTATTGTGAACTTCCCATTGTTGGCCCTCAACCATTGTAAACTGTCCTCCTTTGTATCAAGGTTACTTGCCTGTTCCACAGACTTGTAAAAATCTTCTAATTTGTCTATTTCCCAGTCATTCAACCTTCTCCTAAAAGATAGGTTCCATCCTTGGTTGTCTTTGACTTCTGCTACTGTTGCTTCCTTCTGTTGGTTCAGATTATAAATCTCAGGATGCACCTGTTTCAGAGAGTGTTGTCCAACCCACACATCATTCCAGAAGAATGTCTTTCTTCCATTTCCTATATCAATTTTTGAATTTCTCCATATTTTAGGCCACAAATTCCTGATTGTTCTCCATAAACCAACCCCATAAGGGCTTCTAACTTCCTTTGTAGTCCAGGAGTCCTCCATTGCATATTTGGAGATTATAACATCTTTCCACAGACCTTGTTCTACAGAAGCAAACCTCCACAACCACTTCAAAAGGAGACTCTGGTTTTGGACTTTGAGATTCTTTATACCCATCCCCCCTTCTTTTTTGTTGTTTATCACCACTTCCCATTTCACCAAGTGATATTTCTTTCCCCCCTCTCCATTTCCTTGCCATAAAAAGTTTCTCCTGATGGATTCTAACTTCTTTAAAACACTCCCTGGCATAGGGAATAAAGACATCATGTAGGTTGGCATAGCATCAAGCACACTATTAATTAGTGTCAATCTTCCACCCAAGGATAGGTATTGACTTCTCCAATTTACCAGCTTTTTTTCACACTTCTCCACCATTGCATTCCATATGTTCTTTGATTTACTATTAGCACCTAGAGGCATCCCTAGGTAAGTGGTAGGCATTTCTCCCACTTTACCTCCTAAGATGCCAGCCAATCTGTTGATTTCTGGGACTTCATTCACTGGGTAAACAAAACTTTTGCTCCAGTTTATATGAAGTCCAGAAACAGCTTCAAACAATATAAATATAATTCTTAGATGCTTTAGTTGATCTTCCTCTGTACCACAAAACACTAGGGTGTCATCAGCATACTGCAAATGGGAGATAGATAAACTCCTTGGGTCACTATCATTCGTCCAGAAACCTCTGATCATGTTGTTTGATTGTGCTGTTTTCAACATGTCACTTAGTCCTCCCATAGCTAGGATAAAAAGGAAGGGGGAGAGAGGATCCCCTTGCCTTAATCCTCTTTCAGAAGGAAAGAAACCAGATGGGGAACCATTTATTAGAACTGAGAATTTGACTGTTCTCACACAATACTTCAGCCAATTTATCCACCTATTTCCAAAGCCTATCCTCTCTAGTGTGTACCACATAAAGTCCCAGTTGAGGTGATCATAGGCCTTTTCTATGTCCAACTTACATAGAATCCCAGGAATTTTAGTTATTTTCCTCACATCTACACATTCATTTGCTATAAGTATGGCATCCATGATTTGCCTGCCCTTAATGAATGCCAATTGATGTGTATCCACCAGCTTTGACATCACTTTCTTGAGTCTTTCTGTTAGAACCTTGGATATGATCTTGTAGACACTGCTAATCAAGCTGATGGGCCTGAAGTCCTTCAGTTCTGTTGCCCCCATCTTTTTTGGGATCAAGGCTATAAATGTAGCATTGAAACTTTTTTCAAAATAGCCTTGACTATGGAAGTTCTGAATGGCTGCTATCACCTCTACCTTCACCACATCCCAACAATGTATGAAAAAAGCCATGGTAAAACCATCTGGACCAGGAGCCTTATCTCCTGCACAATCAAAAACACATTCTTTAATGCGGAAGAATACAACAGAACCAATTTCTCAAAGAAAAAAAAAGTATGGATGGATATATTAGTGCATAGGGTTCTGAAATCATAAAGTTCTTGGTATAAGAAAGCTAGTATCACCCTTCGGGGTGGCCCAGTGGTTTGGGCTTGGGACTTCCATGTTGGAGGTCTCAAGTTCGAAACCCCTTGCCAGCAAAAACAAGGGGTTTGCCTTTTGGGTCGAGCTCGTCGCACCGGGCTTGCCTAGTGCGGGTTACCTCTCCTATGTGGATTGCGAGCTATTGCATAGGAGAGGGGGTTTTACTGTGTGTGCACCCAAAAGGTAGCGGCTTTCCCTTGTCATAAAAAAAAGAAAGAAAGCTAGTTTCGGATTCAAGGTCCACTAACTCTGAACTTTTAGAAAATTGGACACTGTTCGAAACTAGGAGTATGATGTGCCTGCACTGGTACCTTTTTCCTTTTAAATATCAAGCTTTTGTCTGTGGCAGAGTTCTAATCCATGATGTGCACCTGATCCGAACATCACTTGTTACTTTCTTACCACTTGGCCAATACCTTGGGTGAAATAGCATTCTCTTAACCAGTATACCAACATCAGCATTTCCTTAAAATCTCTGCACTTGATTTATATGGTTTTACTTTATATATTTCATTTGATTGCCTAATCCTATTAGTGTTCCGTGCTATGTGTAATCTTTTCTTGGATCATATAGTTTGTTCCTTTGTTGTGCATGTAAGCATGCAGTAATTGAGGTTTGTGCTTAAAGATCACATAAACCTTTGTGCTCTACTCAATTTACTTGTTGAAATACTGATTAGGAATTATTCTTTGGGTCTTTAAAGGTTATCTATTAGGATTAACTGAATTAAAGTTCAATTAGTAATGATATATCTAACTATTTCATGTTCAAATACTTTCATCTCTTCTGATTCAAAAAACATCGGATCAATGGTTTGTTGCAGCGATACTGAAAATTTAGTGGATGCTCAAGTTCCATTTGTTCCATCTGTTGAGGTTATGGTCAAGGCTTTGATTATAATGTCGTCTGCTACTTTGGCTGCTGCACCAAGAGCGTATTTGCAAGTTGTATTTTGCTCGCACCATCCATGCCTAATTGGTACAGCTAAAAGAAATTCTGTGTGGAGGGTAATGTACTACTCTTTCTTGTTTTATATGTCCTGGATCCTTCTCAATAGCTGTTGATTAGATTTGATTTTTCTTTGACACCTCCAAAGAAGAAAAAGAAAAAAAATATTTATCTGCTCTTTACCTGATGCATCCTAAAATGATTTAATATTTCCTATTAGTTCTTGCTTCTTTTTCTTTTGGTTTGGGAAGCAAGCAGGAAGAGTAGCAGTGGGAGGAGACGCAATGCCATAAAATAAGTCACTGAAACATAAATCTCGAAACTACTAAACAATATCTAGAACCTGGTCATATCCCTGTTTATATGTACTTATGCAATTCAACTTCCTCTCATCCTACTGCCAACATTTCCTCAGTCTGGCCGGATGAGCTTAAAGGATAAAATATTAAAATATGGATAGGATTTGATTCATTTACCAATTATACAACAACTTTACTAACACTTGTACAAATACAAGAGCATATACACTTTGCTCTTAATGGTGATAACAAGTAGCACTCCGGAAATCCACTAGGATATAAAGCTTTCTATATGCCTTGCTTATTTGGTACTAGATTGTATCTTGCCGAAGTTTATGAAGATATGGCCCTAATCATCTAAACAATTTAAAATGAAACTTATCAGGAAAGTTGAAGGTAATAGTGATAATTGTGTACTTGAAAGTGTCTTGTCTTTTCGAAGCAGCACTTAGTAGTTCACTTTTAGCTTTTCTTATTACTAACATGTATGTTTGGCCATCATAGTTGGAGCTTCTTATGAATAGAATAAGTCGGTTTTTACAAGACAATTGTATGAGTATTGTTTTTGCACACTGTGTTTGGTCTTGTCAGGATTTACTTACACTGGATGAATTTACTTATTCTTTTTAATATTTATTTCCCTTTTTTGTTGCCTTTATTTTCAGTCTTTCCTTCTAGTTGAGAAATTATCGTATGCATATTTCACTTAATTTGTCTAAACCTCTTTTGTTTTTGTTGTTTGTCAGAGGGTGCAAAAATGTTTGCATAAACATGGTATTGATGCCATTGGTCTTGTCACAACTAATGTGGTTGGTTTGTGCAAGGTGAATAGCAACTTCTTTTATGTTACTTTCCAATTTTTGTGAAAACCATTACTGACTTTTGAAAGATCTACATATGATTGAGGAATGCTGATATGGGAAGTTTTGGAAAACTATATTGTTTTGCATCATGTCAAAATTATGATTACCTCTTCTCTATTCTAATTGCCTAATAACTTCAATTGGAGTTAGACGAGTGGAAGTAAAATTGGTTGGCTATGAGTTCTTTCCTTTCTTGGTAAGGAAGTAAGAGCGAGAGAAGTTTAAAGTATTGGGATATCCAAGCCCTTCATATTGCCTTTTAATTCTTCCATAACTAGATGGAAAGGTGGAAGTATAACACTTTTACTTCCTTTCAAATGCGTCAAACAACCAAAAATAAATCATCAATAATAGCCTAAATGAAGTAAATGAATCAGTTCTCCTGTCTTTCACGTTCCTCCTCCCCTTCCTTGAGCCAAGCAGAGTGTATAGTCAACTGGATACCATCCTTCATTTTCATATGTTTAGTAACTTGTCCCATATGTTAACCTGCAGGGTTTGTTGGGACCGACGGGTCTGATGAGTGATAATCATTTTGCGCAAGAAGCAGCAATTAACTCCTTATCAACTTTGATGTCCATGTTACCTGGAGAAACCTACATGGAGTTCGAGAAGGTTACTGGCATGGTTCTTTTGGAGTTATTGTTTGTCACTTGTTATTGCTTAACGTGGTTATAAATTCTTTAATTCTCCTTGGCAGTACTTCAACGATCTTCCAGACCGTTTGGCACATGATATGTTATCTGAAAATGACATTCAGGTAATATCATTACCTTTCCTGTCACTAGATTCAATGATGGTTGCAACACATAATTTTAGAAATTTATGGATCATGTAAGCTTTTGTACAATATCGTTGTGATATTTTGTGCTTGGATACATCATTTAATAAATAGTTGTTTCAACATGATTTTGAAAAAAGTAGTATTTGAAGTTAAAGTTGAAAAAGGGTATTTGGAAATTGAAGTTGTGTTTGGACATGCATTTCACTTGAAAAATGTTGAAGGTCTGAGGAATATTTTTAGAACTTGATAAAGTTGTTAGACCAGTTTTTCAAACTCGGAAAACTCAACATCAAGTTGGAGTGAAAAATTGCATACAATGTATAATCAACAGTTTCTGAAAAATAAAAGTTGAAAAAAGCAAAAACATTCTATGTCCAAACAGTCCCTTGTGTATGTATATTAATGCAAATTACTGGATCTACATCTGGGTATGTTATTTTCATATCTTATATCTGGCATTTAGGCATGCTATAGTCTTAGCCCTTGGGACATGTCAATTGTACGAGAGCTTTGGGGTAGGGGGTAGAGACGTTATGAGGATTCTTTGAACTTTTGATCTTGTAAGTTTTCCCCCCAATTACTGTTGATACCCTGTTCCACTCTGGACCAGCTTTCACTAATCCTCGTGATGACAAACTCTTTTGTTTCCTCAACTGCTTTTGGTTGTAATATTTTGTTCTTAGTTTAGACCTTGTTACATGCCTAATTTTCTTATTCTGCCTAACAAATTCAGTTAGTTGCAAAGAAACATCTTTTTATTAACCAGATTTAGACTTTTATATAGATACAATTGAAAACAAATATGCTAATTATGTTTCATAAAAGGCTAAGGATATATTTGGAAAACAGTAATCAAACTTACTCTAATGATACTGTCTCTATCATTGATGTCTTAGACTCATTATAGGGATAGGTCGGTATTATTAGAGTTTCCTTATGTAAATACGGGTTTCAGTACAACCTATGTACTGTTCTGCAGAAATAGAAACAATTACCATTTTCAAAAAAAATAAAATCCCTATCATCAATTCTATCATTAAACCATGGTCCTTAATCGTTTTGAATCAGGCCATGTGCAATAGACACTAAACTTTCTTCTAACTATGGGAGTAAAAGCCAGAGGGATAGGAATCCATGGAAAATATGCTGGTGAACGAATGACCTCCAACTGGCCTGAACTCCTTGGCCTTTTGAAAACTTTATATCTGTGATCCTATCAAAGCACCCCTTCTCTGCCTTTTTTCTTTTTTTCGTTTCTTGAGTATTTCAGGGGCTTAGGAGGAAAGGGATTCCAAGTCTCAGAGTTTCCAAATTTTTAAATTTTTGACGTGTTACTCCCTCAGATGTTGTATAGAGCTATTGTTTCCTGGCTTCCTAATAAGTGTATTTAATCTCATTGTCTTTATATCCTATTTTGACTTTGTTTCACCTTCTTTCTTTTTACCATCCTAATAGGTATTTACCGACTATCTTCTGATTTGCTTCATTGTCTCTCTTGCATTTAGATATTTCAAACTCCTGAAGGAATGCTTTCGACTGAACAAGGTGTTTACATTGCTGAATCTGTTGCAACTAAGAACACAAAACAACCAAAAGGCCGTTTTAGGCTTTATGATGACAATGATGGCCCTGTGAGTGCACAATCTACCTTTCCCAAGTCCAGAATTGAATATCTTTCTTATTTAATTCTCTTATGCGGAGTTTGCTTTTGCATACAGGACCAAGTAAGTTCTAATCACACTGCAAGGCGTGAGCCCTCTAGCAAAGAGGTTACTGGAGTTGGGAAAAAAGATGGTGGAAAATCATCAAAGAAAGCTGGTACCTTTTTGACAGTTCCTGTTTTTATTGAACTTAATTTTATCATTGTAGATAGTTTTGTTAATCCTCTCGGTCTTTATATTTTATTTCTTTAGATAAAGATAAGGGAAAAACTGCAAAGGAAGAGGCACGTGAGGTGCAGCTAAGGGAGGAAGCATATATACGTGGAAAGGTCACGGTTGTAAAAAAGAACCTTTCGTCAATGCTGAATGCCTTGGGAGAAATGGCCATAGCTAATCCTGTCTTCACTCACAGTCAGCTACCTTCCTTGGTTAGTGTGTTCTATGTTCTCCACTATCCAATATAATATCTTGTCTGTACATTAAGCAGGTATCATCTATTCTACTCAACCACACCCCCATTCATAAATAAAGGCCCATGTTGCTTAGGAAATATGTAAGGAATATCACTGAGGTGAAAATTTCAGCTGTTCCCTCCAGTTTGATCACTGTGAGTCTAACTATCCAGAGGAAATATTTGGATTATTAGATTCTGCCGGTATTTACTATTATGGTAAAATATATAATGAGGAATCAGCATCTTAGAACATCTTTCCCTTGTTCCTATTATCGTGCAGAAATGGTTTACTCTATGGTAACAGTTTAATGCAACCTTCTGTTGGCTTGTTAAAAAGAAGAAAACGCTTGTGCTGGTCAGTCAGGAAAGAGTACCAAAAGTGGGTCTTTTGAGGAATTTGTGCTTTGAGTGCAAGTAGAGTTAACTTTGAATTATCATCTAAAGTTTGAATTTTATCAGAGCTCGAAGGAGCATGGATTTCTCAGAAAAACAGCGAGTCTTTGTTAGCCTATTGTGACATACTTTGAAGTTCAGACTTCAGACATGTTAGACTTTGACGGCCACAGTATGAAAACATCAATTCTCGTATTTCCAGCTGATGATGGGACTCTTATCTGATATTGTTAGACTTTCTTTAATATTAGTGGGCATATAGTCCAATTGGACAATTGAAATATTATTCTTCAGTGAAGTGGGTTGAGAACCATGAGGTCTTATGTTCAGTTCCCAGCAGAGGTAAAAACACCAGGTGATTTCTTCTCACCTGTCCAAGCCTTGGTGGACACAGTTACTTAACACGTGCAGGTGGGAGGTAGCACGTACCCTTGGGATTAGTTGAGGTGCGCTCTCTCCCAGTCACCATAGTTATCAAAAAAAGTATTCTTCCATTTAAAATCGGCAAAAATGTACGTGGCTAAGCTTCATATATCAATCATGTTTGACTCAAGACAACTTGCAAAAGAGAGGCTACAATATATATAGTTTGTGCTATCCATGTGAAAGAGAGATGGAAGTAACTGGGACATATACTTGCATTGCAAGTGACAGCTAAACTCTGGGATATGTTTCTGAATATGCTCTACTTGAAATGGGCAATGCCATATTCCCAAGAGCTACTGTTTCTCTGGAATGGAAAAGTTATCACCAAGAAGTAAAGAAGGACGTGAAACACAATCCCTGCATGCATCTGGTGGATAATTTGGAATGGGAGGAACCTCAGGTGTTTCAAAATAGGGAAGAACCCATCAGTCAAATCAAGATTGAATGCTTATTCTTGCTGTCATTTTTTGTGTAAAAATGAACAAATAGTGGACATAGAAGCTCATAGAGTTCATCAGTGTTATACAGGACTGTGAAGTTACCTTTTGTAGTCATGTAAATACCCAAATGCCCAGATCCTTACAGATTATGTAGGTTAATATTTAAGGAAGTCAGGTGCAATCTTTTGCTCTAGAGCACCTCCTTGGTGCTGCCTATTAAGCTTTAATTTGCTGGATCCAAAAAAAAATCTATATAGTTAAGCTGGAAAATAGATGTTGATTTGTAGTCTAAGGTGAAGCAAAAGCCGAAAGGTTATGAAAACTAATTAAGTTAATGGGTGTTGAGTCAGGTAGTAAACATTTATTTCATCTTTGTTAAAGTTTATCACACTTCAACTTACCCTTTTCTCCCTTGATTCACTTTTGTAGACTGATATCCTTGTGTTTTCGTGAACTTTAGTTAGAGACTTCACCCAAACTAGTTTCTATCTTCTGAATTTTTCTGCGTTTTTTTTTTGAAACTGGTAACTTTAGATTTTTCTGTCTTATCAAAATGGTTTAATTCGATGTTCCTATAATAACAAGGGAAAATAAATCTATGCCATTATGTAACTGTTCTTGTTATAGATTGAATTTTAAGGGTCATATCCTTGTATGTTGCTGTCTTTAACTTTTCTATTTAATCTAATATTTAGGTGAAGTTTATCAATCCTCTACTACGGTCACCAATAGTTGGTGATGTGGCGTATGGAACCCTGGTGAAGCTTTCAAAGTGTACTGCTACTCCACTTTGTAACTGGGCTCTTGAAATTGCAACAGCCTTAAGGTTAATTATGTCAGAGGATGTTAATGTCTTATGGGGTAAAATTCCTTCTGCTGGTGAGGAGGTATCAAATGAAAAGCCTGGTCTCTTTGAGCGTGTAACAAACGGCTTATCCATCTCTTGCAAAACTGGAGCTCTCCCTGTGGATTCGTTTACTTTTGTTTTCCCTGTAAGTTTGTGGTCTGATCATGTCAACTTTACTTTCCTGGTAGTTATTCTTTCCTTTGTCACTGAGACACTGACATTTTCTGATATACATATATTTTTCTTTTTGTTGCATGCGTAGATAATGGAGAGAATATTGTTATCTCCCAAGAAGACCAAACTTCATGATGATGTTCTCAAGATAATATTCTTGCATTTGGATTCATTTTTACCTCTACCTAGAGTTCAAATGCTCTCAGTTACGATCACTACAGCTTCTTGTTGTTTATACCTTGATTATCATTCCTGTATCTATTTCTGACTGATTATCTTGGTGATTTTTTAGGTTCTTTATCATGTCCTGGGTGTTGTTCCTGCTTATCAAGCATCTATTGGACCGGCATTAAATGAGTTATGCCTTGGGCTGCAACCAGCTGAAGTGGCACCTGTATGTGATGTGGTTATGAATTTCTTCTGTGAGCTTCCACATAGCACTTATAATCACTTGTGTTTCATGGACTTTTGCAGGCTTTATGTGGTATTTATGCTAAAGACATCCATGTTAGAATGGCTTGCTTAAATGCTGTGAAATGCATTCCTGCTCTGGCTAGTCATTCTGTCCCTCAAAGTAGTGAAATTGCCACTCGCATCTGGCTTGCTTTACATGATCCCGAAAAGGTATTACATTCTGTAGAAGTTACTTTTCTAGTGATAAATGCTTAATTCTGGGTTTTCAGTCCCTTTAAATATTACTCCCTTCGTTTCAATTTGTTTGTGTGGTTTTGACTTGGTGGAGTTGAAGAAAGTAAAGAGAACTTTTGAATCTTGTGGTCTTAAACTAAAGAAACGTTGAATGTACGAAAATGCCCTTTAATGTCGTGGTCTTAGGGACTAAAGAGTTGTCAAAAAAGGAAAGAAACATTCTTTCTGAAAGGGATTTAAAAGGAAAGTAAGACAAACAAATTGGAATAGAGGGAGTAATAATGATATATTGTTCAGATTTGCACAATGACCAGTAAGGGATAATGCTTTCATCAAGTGTATGAATCCCGTGCACATACTTGGTGTCTATTTTTATTTTTTCTGTACTCTTGTCCAATATATAGGGTGGGCATGATAACTGGTATCAGGTACGGTATGCTTTTAAATTTCAATAGTATAAAAATTCAAGATTTCGCATTAGAAAAGAGTTAAGACTTTTAGTCTATCTGTTAACATTCCACAACATCATGAGCTCAACGCGCTTGCCTGGACCAGGAGGCAACTGGATTTACTTATTTTCTCTTCTGTTTTTGCTGGAAAGGTGTTTCTATTTTCCTAGAGAGTTTCAGATTTTGAATTTGTCATTTCTTCTTGTGACATAAAACATCCCTGGACACCTTTCAATTTTTTTAACAGCTTCCATATCATTTTAGTTGGGGTATAAGTGGCATATTAACATAAGCTAGCAAAATGAATTAAAATGAGGAGATACGGGTACACTATGTAATGCTTTCTCACTAGTGTTGGCTTAACAGAAGTGCAAAACCCACATGCATCTAAAATTTTTGGGTTCTGTGCTTCATAGAATTGGTTCTACTGAGGAAGCATCTTGGTAACTAATTGTAGGAGGGTGCGTCAGTGTGTGATTATTTTGTCCTCTGGTTGGTTAGTCTGTGTAGATGATCGGGTATGGTTGTTCCTCCCTTTACCTGCTACCTACTTTGAAGAAAGTGGGAAATTATTGGATGTATTTGGTTTACTGTTTAGACTGAAATAAATAAATGACGTTTTGATGATTCTCTGAGTTCCACCAAGAAGATACAGTCTATTTGTATATTTTCTTTTGCTTATGGTGTAGGATGGAACACGTAAATGAAGCTGAAACAGTTCTACAAACATTAGAATCCCTACAAAATTAGTCAGGGCACACTTTTTTTTTTGTCTTACTACATTGTACAGTCCCAATAACACATCTTTGGTGCTGTTCTAATCTATAAATTAATTTACCTCTTCAAAAAGAAATTGGGCAATCGCCTGACTAACGAAATGATCCTTCCCAGATTATACAGTTCCGCTTTCCTGTTAGTTGAAAGTGACAAAAAGTAATGGCTTGATTTTAGTTAAATCGTAGGAGCGTAATAACTTCTGTATCTGAACAGTATGGTCTTATGATATTTGCTGATTTACTTAATCGACTGTAAGTCTTGATTATTTTAAGTTAGGTTGTCTATATAGCAGCAATTCAGACATCCATTTCAAATTTGTGTACTATGTGTTCTTGTGATTCAGTAGTTCTATTTTATGTCCAAAATGTTATCATGACAGTATGAACTGTGTGTGTTTACTATTCAGTGTGTTGCTGAAGCTGCTGAAGACATCTGGGATCATTACGGGTATGACTTAGGAACAGATTACTCTGGCATTTTCAAAGCTCTTTCCCATGCTAATTATAATGTGCGAGTGGCTGGCGCTGAGGCCTTGGCTGCTGCTTTAGATGAAAGTCCTGATACGATACAGGTTTAATTAGCTTATATGTTCTGTTTTCTGGACAATGTATAAAAAATTCTTAACTGACAGTGTGAATGTCTTTTGGATAAACAATGCTTTCAGGAATGTCTTTCAACTTTATTTTCTTTGTACATCCGTGATGTTGGTTCTGGTGAAGACACCATTGATTTTGGATGGATAGGCAGACAAGGAATAGCATTGGCTCTACTTTCTGTGGCGGATGTTCTTAGAGCAAAAGACCTTCCTGTTGTTGTGACATTCCTAATTTCAAGGGCACTGGTAATACGTTCTTTCTCTGAATGAGGTGTTGTTGATCATGTCTATGTTTTAATGTATCATACTGAATGATAAAACCTAAGATCTGCATTTTTTATTTTTGTTCTTTCTTTCTCTCTCTCTCAAAGATTGCTAATGATAACTAACAGGTGAACGGAAGTTCTTCTTTACTTCTGTACATGATTTTGGCAATTAAGTTTTTCTAAGAGTTTGTCTTGTTATAGTGATACGGAACATGTTAACTCTCTTACAATTGAAGGATTTTTGCTGAGATACCTCTTTTCTTCGCTTTTAAGGAGTTCCCTCCTTGTATCAAAAGCTTTAAAGTCCACATCTTCTGATATGTACTAGCTGTTATATGAATTGTGGTGCTTCACTTGGTTTTGTAACCCATCAAAACAGAACTTTCTGGAAATATATGAAAATTCATAAGAAAAGGTTTTATTCTGTTTGGGTTTGAGTAGTGGGGGACTTTGGAATTGCAGGCAGATCCTAATGCAGATGTTAGAGGAAGAATGATCAATGCTGGCATAGTTATTATTGACAAACATGGAAGAGATAATGTCTCATTGCTATTCCCTATTTTCGAAAACTACTTGAACAAAAAGGTATGACATATTTGTTTCCAAGGTCGTCTATTTCCTTTAATCTTAAGAGGTTTTATACCTTTTGGTTGGGGGTGAATGATTGGTGTTCGAGTTTTTCATGTTGATCCTATTGCCCTTTTGTGGCAGCTAAAAGCTAGTTATAGGCTTTGAATATATATCATATGTTCAAATACCAACTGTTTGTTGATTGTGCAGGCTTCAGATGAGGAGAAATATGATCTGGTCCGTGAAGGTGTGGTAATATTTACTGGAGCTTTGGCAAAGCATTTGGCCAAGGTAATTGATCCCCCCTCTTATAAACTTGGTCCACAGTAAACACTTTTAAAGATTTTGGTTCTAATACCTTGTCTAATTTTGAGCAGGATGACCCTAAGGTTCACACAGTTGTAGAGAAGTTGCTGGATGTACTGAATACTCCGTCTGAAGCTGTTCAGCGAGCTGTCGCTACCTGCCTTTCTCCACTTATGCAAGCAAAGCAGGTTAGTTCAGCATCTTCTTGAAAGCTTCTTTATACTATGCAGCTGTAACAAACGAGAAACATTGCCTCATGTCATGATTGTAAATCTTGAACAATCTGCAGTTACTACACTCGTCGTTAACAGTCAAAAGTGTGCTTTTGTTTACTGCCAGGCTACTTTGACTCTTCATAACGTACATGTGTCCGAAGGATATGTTTTGGGTTTGGGTACCTCATCTAGATCTCACGGAATATGCCTTGAGCTGGCCAAAATCTGGATGTGTCTGACCAATAAAAAAAGGAGATGTGCCTATACCCAACCCATATCCATGTCCATATCCATACTCGAGTCCACGTATAATAGGTTAACTGCATGGAATGATATATGTTGTATCCTAGTGAGTTGTGCAGCTTTACATCCCTCCTGTAGAAGGGTTCTTACTTTTAGTAAAGCAAGTAAAAAGAACCAACATGACTATATTCCGAACCATCTGTTATTATCCTAATATGCATGAATCTTGCAGTGAGGCCTTTCAGTTCTATGATGAATAAACTCCAATATCATAATCCATGTGGAATTTTTGTTCCCTTTTCCTTCAGGCTATCGGTGTTCTGAGGTGGTAACTAGAGAATTGTTTGGTTAACTACAGACTCATTCTCATGCATTTACCATGCTAATCCCGATAGTCCCTTGGGATATTTCTGAAGGAATTCTTGTCTCACATAGCTTTTAAGTTTGTTCTTTTTTGTTGAGAAAGTTGACATTTTATAGACAAAATATATCAGTAGTGTTTCAGTAGTAATTACATCAGGGGTTTAAAGTTAGCAAAACCAAATATATCTATCACCTATACTCCTCCTAAACTATCTAAAAGGAAGTAATATCCTCCACCTTTCTGGAGAGTACATAGTTACATAAAAAATAAAAGGTTATAAGGCACTTCAATTTCAAGCTCTGAAAGGGATGCTCTTGTTTTCAAAACATCTCTGGTTCCTTTCCTTCCATATTGTCCACCAGATGCAAGCAGGGACAATCTTCCATCTCTCCTTATGGCCCAACATGTTTCCTTCTCTATACCATCCTGTGGGCTTCTGATGTATGCCTTGGCATGGACCAACTGATACCCCTCAAGTTAAAAAACACATGCCACAGTTTCAGTGTCACTCTACAGTGAATGAAGAGATGGTTCGTTGTCTGTATTTCTCTTTCACTAAAAAAGCACCTGGAACATAATTCGCTTCCCCTTTTCATTAGATTGTCCTGAGTTAGTACTGCTTGCCTGGCTACCAACCAGGTGAAACAAGCCACCTTGTGGGGCATCTTAACTTTCCATATCATCTTCCAAGGCCATGATAAGAGCATTGCAGCTGGCCTATCAAGGTGTCTGTAAGCTGATTTTGTTGTGAATTTCCCATTTTTGGCTCTCAACCATTGTAGACTGTCTTCATTTGTGTTAAGGCTATTGACCTGCTCCAAAGAATTGAAGAAATCTGTGAGGTTGTCTATTTCCCAGTCATTTCCATCCTTGGTTGTCCCTGACATCTGCTACTACTACTGCCTCCTTCTGTTGGTTCAGATTGCAGATCACAAGGTACTACTGTTTCAAGGGGTATTGACCAACCCACACATCATTCCAGAATGATATCCTTGTTCCGTTTCCTATTTCAATCCTTGAATTTTTCCATATTTTAGGCCACTGGATCCTGATTGTTTTCCATAAACCTACCCCATAAGGGCTTGTAGCTTCCTTAGTGATCCATAGGTCTTCCATTGTATTTCTGGAGCCATAACATCTTTCCACAAATCCTGTTCTCCAGAGACAAACCTCCGTAGCCACTTCAAGATAGGACTCTGGTTCTGTACTTTGAGGTGCTTTATGCCCTTTCCTCCTTTTTTGTTGTTGATGACAACATCCCATTTCACCACGTGATACTTCTTTTAAGCTTTTAAGTTTGTTTTGTAATTCAACTTTCTCTAGCATTCTCTCTCCTTGTTCTGTACTGGATAAAGTCCAGGAAATATAAATTACTAATTTGTGTCCTAGTTCTGTTTTATAATTTTGACTTTGTTTCTTCCAGATTTGTTCTCTGATATTTTTCTTCCTTAGTCATCTCTATTTCTTTCTGCTGTCCTAACAATTTTTTTGTTAGTTTATACCTAATTTGCAAGCTGAAACTGGATTCTGTTTTTGCCCATCTCTTCTCTTGCACCAGGAGGATGCACCATCTCTGGTTTCTAGGCTTTTGGATCAGCTAATGAAGAGTGAAAAATACGGAGAGCGTCGTGGTGCAGCATTTGGACTTGCAGGGCTGGTTAAGGGATTTGGAATATCTTGCCTGAAGAAGTATGGCATTGTAGCAGCACTACATGAAGGTTTTGCTGACAGGTTAGTCTTCTGGCATGTTTCAATCACTCTAAATTAGAGGTTGAGTTACTCTGTGATTTCAAAAATAAAATAAAAATAGAAAACTTTCTCAAAAAAGTTACCCTGTGATTTGACGCAGTGGCTTTCTGTTCTTTTCCAAGGATTTGATGAAATGTCATGAATAACAACCCAGTTGAGGCATTATATAATGGAATTAGTGAGAAGAACTCATTCTTCTATTTACCTTTATCTTTATGTGCTAGACATTGTTGAAGTGAAATTTCAAGGTTATGGTCGGTTGAATATAGGCTTTTATATCAATGGTAATTATTAAAATATTCTGTATGCCTTTGTAGCTCGATTATGTGCTTTTGTTTATGTCTTAAAAATGTAAATGGAAAAATGTTTCTAGGCTTGTTTTTTCAATTAAATCTCCCTGTCTTCACCTGCCCGCAACAAGGAAAAAGGGAAAAGTGACTTTGTTATCTTTCAGCTTGTCACCTCTTTTCTTTATAGTTGCTGCTAAAGTTCGAGCTCTGAACTTTAGACGACTATTTCATGAAATGTCTACATCTATTAGCTGTGTTCTGACCATAGTTATATGTTTCTAATATGATCTGGGAGCTGTTCATGCAGTTATCGAATTGTACATTAGTATTGAAAAGAATTGGACCTGAATAGAGAGGAATGGATAAATAGGACTCATACACCCGATCCCAACTAATGTGGGATTGAGGTGTAGTGTATGTTTCTGTTATAGTATAGAATTTTAGGTCATTTCTTGCTTGGCATTTCAGCTAGCAATAGTTGACATTCAACATTGTTTCATTGATATGGCTTTGTCACGGGGTAGCCAATTTCATTATATTTCAATAACTGCACCTCTCTACACATGAAAGTTTCTCCTTCCAGGATCTGAATGATGTTTATTTGCAGGAATTCGGCTAAGAGCCGTGAAGGAGCGCTGCTTGCATTTGAATGCTTCTGTGAGAAGCTTGGGAAGTTGTTTGAACCGTATGTCTTATGTTTATATTTCTTTTATCCAGAAATCATACAAATGAAATGCTTATCCTTGTTGTAATTTGAACTTGGATTTTGGAATTAATCAGCTTTGTTTCACCTGTCTCCCCGTGTTTCCTTCAGGTATGTAATTAAAATGTTACCGTTCCTCTTGGTTTCTTTCTCTGATCAAGTGGTTGCGGTGCGTGATGCTGCTGAATGTGCTGCTCGGGCAATGATGTCTCAGCTTAGTGCTCAAGGAGTGAAATTAATTCTTCCATCACTTTTAAAGGTTCTTAGTATTAGCTTTTCCCCTGTACCTTACTCAATGCAGTTGACTTTATCCATACTTTATTGGTTTAGTCATGTGGTTAACTGGATGATGGAGTAATCTTGCACAGTGTAGTTTATGCACACTTATAGAGTACTCTTACAAGTTATGCTCAAAATTCTTTTTCAGTGTACATCTATCCCGAAAGTTTCATGTAGTTTATTGAAACTCTTAGAGATGGGAATAATTTTGAGAATGCTCTTCCGATGATGAGAAGTTGTTGCACAGTTGGTCACGTTGGTTAGCCTTTGAGGACTGTTTGGTTGCGTAGGAATAGAGAAACTGTAACCTTAATGCACCCTTGCTCTTAATTTTTTGAAGAACAAGTGCAGCATTTCATGAAGCATATTGTAGGCATTTATTAACTTTTGGCATCTGTGTATTTCTCTGAAAAGACAGTTGGATCCTGAGTTTTGTTGAAAAACCTATATGGATCTAACATGGCCAGAAAAACTTTGATATTCTGCTGTTGTTGATGTGTCCGCTATTAAATATTTTCCCATGTGTTTCGGATTCACTTAACTCATTATTAGTTACCCTTCATTTCATGAGACCTATGTTTACAATTATTTTTCTGCGTCAGGGCCTTGAAGATAAGGCTTGGAGAACCAAGCAGAGTAGTGTGCAACTTCTTGGTGCCATGGCCTATTGTGCTCCACAACAATTGTCACAATGTCTCCCTAAGATTGTGCCCAAGTTAACTGAGGTTTGTCCTACTGTCTGCAAACTTAGTACTTCTGTCTTTGACTACAGTGCGGTAACTAGTCTCCGTTTCTTACCGCTTTGTAATACTGTACAGGTGCTTACTGACACTCATCCCAAGGTTCAATCAGCTGGACAGACAGCTCTTCAACAGGTTAAACTATCTCATGATCCAATTTCTCTTACTTTCCGTGTTCTACTTCGTGCCATTTATTGTTTAGTTTTGTCTTTTGTTGAGTATAGGTTGGGAGTGTTATAAAGAACCCTGAGATATCTGCACTTGTCCCTACTCTTCTAATGGGTCTTTCAGATCCTAATGAGTATACAAAATACTCCCTTGATATTCTCCTCCAGGTAAATATGATTACTGATAACATGTTATCTGGTTTCCATGTACCTATACATGATAGGTAATCTGGTTTCCATGTACTTTCTGACAAGCTAATTCCTTGTTCCAATTCTTTCAGACAACCTTTGTGAATTCAATTGATTCTCCTTCTCTCGCGCTGCTAGTACCAATTGTACACCGAGGGCTTCGTGAAAGGAGCGCTGAGACTAAGAAGAAAGCTGCACAAATTGCTGGAAATATGTGTTCATTAGTGACTGAGCCTAAGGACATGATACCCTACATAGGACTACTGCTCCCTGAAGTTAAGAAGGTACATCTGAAAATAATTGGAGTAACATTTATGATGAGTGCAAAAGTTGACTCAACATTATTTTCACACGATTTCAGGTACTTGTAGATCCAATTCCTGAAGTTCGATCTGTTGCTGCAAGAGCTATTGGTTCTCTTATACGGGGTATGGGAGAAGAAAATTTCCCAGACCTGGTGCCTTGGTTGTTGGATACTTTGAAGTCTGATGGAAACAATGTTGCGCGTTCTGGGGCAGCTCAGGGACTTAGTGAGGTATAATTATCTCACCCCATGTTACTTGGTTACATCTCTCTCTCTCTCGCTCTTGTTATAAGGAGTTGAAAACCTCCCTTTTTTAAGACTTCATGTCTACAAGAATCTGTCACTGGGATGTGTGGGTGGGGTGGGGGTGATGCTTAAGCTTTTTCACTTGAATATATTTTGTATATTAATTCTAAGTTAGCATTATCATTGTCTCTTACCTTTGCTCCTTTGTCAAGAGGTAAATATAATAGATCTTTTTTTGGACTTTAAAGGAGTTCTTTCAATATTGGCGCCAAGATTAAGGTTTTATGCTGTATGCAAACTTTGCTTGTCCTCTTGCATCTGGTTCTGCTGGGTGATTTAACTTTAAAATTAGTTATTGACGTTGTTTGCATATAATAAGTTGAAATGGCTTTTGAGCATCTTTATCTTATTGGCTCCGCTTCTTTTAAATTTGGCTGTTGTGGAGTGAGGGCCAAGAAACAATAATAATTAACAAGCACGGAAACCTTTTGTGCATCATCAAGGAGTTTTGGGGCTGGTGGGTGGGGGTCTGGAACCAGTAACAAAGAATGGAGACTCGGTTTTTGAGCTGCTTAGGGTTCTCGCTTTCACATTCAACCTACAAGTGTTTTTTCCTCTTTCCCAGGTATTGGCTGCATTAGGAATGGAGTACTTTGAGAACATACTTCCTGATATAGTACGAAATTGTTCTCATCAAAAGGCATCAGTACGTGATGGGCACTTGGCACTATTTAGGGTAAGAACTTTTTTTTTAATGTTTGTGTTCAGAAAGATGGATAACTTCCTACTTTTGTATATTTTCTCACATGGATTATATGGCTGCTTGTAGTATCTGCCAAGATCCTTAGGTGTGCAATTCCAGAACTATTTGCAGCAAGTTCTTCCAGCTATCTTAGATGGTAAATTTCTCTCTCTCTCTCTCTCTCTCTATCAAACAGGCGCAAACACTCACACAGAGATGAACAAAAATAGCATTCGTTCTTTCTAGTTGGCAGAAACCGTTGAAGTATTATGAGGGGCAGTCTTTTATGTTAACTTGCATTGAGAGATTCAATTAACAATTTATTGTACAATAGGTTTGGCCGATGAGAATGAATCTGTGCGTGAAGCAGCACTCAGCGCTGGCCATGTTCTGGTGGAGCACTATGCAACTACGTATGCCTTCTTTGTCATCTTCCACATCTAGTTTTAAGTTGGTCTCCTTAGTTTGATTTTGGGGTCCTGTCAATGGCTGTGAATTTAGTGCTATGATATTTAATTGATGTAGATATACACGATGGAAGAGGCTATCTTGAAGTGAATAAGAATGCTGTTATGATTACAGTTTGAACTATAATTGATGTGCTGACCATTTTGTTACTCGATGATCTTCTTTGGTTCCAGATCTTTGCCTCTGCTTCTTCCGGCTGTGGAAGAAGGTATTTTCAATGATAACTGGCGTATCAGGCAGAGTTCTGTAGAGTTGCTGGGTGACCTTCTGTTCAAGGTATGTGTCGCACTTCAGCATCATACTGTAGGATGAAGCAGGTTTATTTTTTTGATAAAGCGGTTTATTAATGTATTATTTTCTTCTAGGTTGCTGGAACATCTGGAAAAGCACATCTTGAGGGTGGTAGTGATGATGAGGGTGCCAGTACTGAGGCTCAAGGACGAGCTATTATTGAGGTACTCGGGAGGGACAAGCGCAATGAAATCCTTGCTGCATTGTATATGGTCCGAACCGATGTCAGCATAACCGTACGCCAGGTACTATGGGATACTTCAATCATGGTGCTTGACTTGTTTGGAGATGCTGTATAGTAATGAATAAACTTCAATTACTTTGTATTTTCTTTTTTTCAGGCTGCTTTGCATGTTTGGAAGACCATTGTTGCAAATACCCCGAAAACGTTGAAGGAGATAATGCCTGTACTGATGAGCACATTGATAAGTTCTCTAGCGTCTTCATCCTCTGAAAGGAGACAGGTATGCTGTTA
Source organism: Solanum chiquidenum (assembly GCA_029582725.1). Taxonomy (NCBI): domain Eukaryota; kingdom Viridiplantae; phylum Streptophyta; class Magnoliopsida; order Solanales; family Solanaceae; genus Solanum; species Solanum chiquidenum. The sequence continues at coordinate 20,600 of JAJOOS010019603.1, forward strand.
CCCTTGTTTATGGTAAACAAAAATGTGTTCAGTAGTTCTGGAGATAAGAATTCTGTGGCCTGAAATTTGCAGGTTGCTGGACGAGCATTGGGTGAGCTTGTTAGGAAGCTTGGAGAAAGAGTCCTTCCTTTGATTATCCCAATATTGTCACGGGGTCTAAAAGATCCTAATCCAAGTAGAAGACAAGTGAGTACTTTACTTCTTCCGTATGCTTCTAGGTGTTTTCTGTAATTTCTCTGCGTGTTGTCAGTCTTAGAGTACTTAATGATAATCATCGTTCATCTATCCAAATTGGGAGTTACAGTTTCATTGCGAACAGAGTTAAGGTATATCTTAGTGAGATAACTTTGTACAGCTGAAGTGTATTTGGGGAGTGATGATTTTCAGAGCAAATTATATGATTGAGCTTCTTTGTTAAAAATGTTCTGGAAGTCTTGTTAATAGGAAAAGAGCTAACTACTTTTGCTTAAGCTCTCTGTGAGCCCTTTTTGTCTATTCTGTAATTCTGCATCTTAAAAAAATCGCATTTTTTGTATAGGCAGTTTATACGCTTAAATAGTTAAATTCCCAAATTTGTTGCTCGACTTCACGAACATTGTAGTGATACAATATAGTCATGACTTCATGGTGACTGGAGCGTGTATCATTCTGTCTTGATAAGGTGGATAATTAGTCTTATTTATACTGTTCAAAACAAAAGGGGCCAGAAATAGCCTGCAACTACAAAAAAAATTCATCCTTTTGCCTTCATTAGACATAGGCTTACCTTCGCACTTGCAATCTCAATGTACCAATAACACGTAGTTTGTTTCCACTTCTCATTTTTCTTTTCTGCCGACTTTTAATACTTCTAATTTCAGGGTGTCTGCATCGGTCTAAGTGAAGTAATGGCCAGTGCTGGCAGGAGTCAATTGTTGAGTTATATGGATGAGCTTATCCCCACAATTCGGACAGCACTTTGTGATAGGTGTGGTATCTTTTGTTTATATTACTATGAAAATAACAGTTTTTGCATTTCCATTCCAAAGTAATTCTTTGGTTCTTTATTCAACAGTATGGGCGAGGTTCGGGAATCAGCAGGCCTGGCATTTAGTACTCTTTACAAGGTAAACCCTTCAGATCTAGCCAATCATTGAGATATTTTACTGAGAACTTCTCAACACTAATCTTCAGAACTTCTCAACACTAATCTTCGCATCTGGTGGTTTGTAACATAGAATGCTGGAATGCAAGCAATCGATGAGATTGTTCCAACACTTCTTCATGCACTGGAGGATGAGGATACCTCAGATACTGCTCTGGATGGCTTAAAACAAATTCTGAGGTAGGCTATCATATGTCTAGTTTAGACATGTTTCTCTGTATGATCTTATCTTTTTGTCCTAAATTTATTGTCGCTTATTTCAGTGTCAGGACCACAGCTGTGCTGCCACACATCCTCCCAAAGCTCGTTCATCTTCCACTTTCGTACGTATAAATGCTTTCTTCTTCCAATAGATTTTCTGTTTTGTGGTTCTGCAGTACTCACCATAATATCTGCGCATACCTACAGTGCCTTCAATGCACATGCTTTGGGAGCTTTAGCGGAAGTAGCAGGACCTGGTCTTGGTTCCCACCTTAGTACTATCCTTCCTGCTTTACTGAATGCAATGGGTTATACCGACATGGTATGCCTCCTCACTGACATGTGCATTCATTTCTGTAGTTTTCACATTCGTTTTGTCATTTTCAATGGTTTGATATACAGGAAATTCAAAGTTTAGCAAAGAAGGCAGCAGAAACTGTTGTGTCAGTTATTGACGAAGAAGGCATGGAGTCTTTGTTGTCAGAACTACTGAAAGGAGTTGGCGATAATCAGGCATGCTCTTCCTTTATACTCTTGCTTTTGTAACTCATTTATTACCATCTTTTCTCTCATGCTGCTTTATACTTGTAATTCCAGGCATCGATTAGACGAAGTTCAGCATATCTTATCGGGTACCTGTTCAAAAATAGCGACTTATATCTTGGTGATGAAGCTCCAAACATGATATCCAGCCTCATTATATTGCTTAGTGATCCAGATTCTGATACTGTGGTGGTAATGTCAGGATCACTTCATTTCCTTAGAATGTTAATTTGTTTGGTTTGGTTACTTACCACTTATTTGACAGGTTGCATGGCAAGCTTTGTCTAATGTTGTTAGTTCAGTACCTAAAGAGGTTCTTCCAACATATATCAAGTTGGTTCGTGATGCTGTATCTACTTCAAGAGATAAGGAGCGTAGAAAGAAAAAGGTATCAATTTTCTGTATTTCAGACTTCTGTGATTTATGTTTAAAAGCATGCATATCACATTGTTATCAGTTGTTTAGTGAGTCTATATGTTGAGATTTTGATGTTCTTAATGAACATGTAGGGAGGACCAGTTCTTATACCTGGATTTTGTCTTCCGAAAGCTCTTCAGCCATTGCTTCCTGTTTTTCTCCAGGTATTCCAGATTATTATTATAATAATTGTTATTAAAATTACTATTATTACTATTATTATTATTATTACTCCCTCCGTCCCATTTTATGTGGCAACATTTGACCGGGCACGGAGTTCAATAAATAGATAAAGACTTTGAAATGTTTACCAAATTGCCCTTCAAAAAAATAGACTTATTTTTCTCTCTCCTAATAAATGTATTAGAGTACTCTTTTCAAGATTAAGTGGGACCAACAAGGGTAAAAGAGGAATTATACCTTTAAATACTTACCAAATAAGGAAATGTGACATTC
>JAJOOS010019605.1:0-17354 GCA_029582725.1 Solanum chiquidenum
CTTAGAAAAGAGTCGCCACTTAATTTTTTAAAGAAATTAAGAAAACTTATAATTTTCAAAGATTTAAACAGAAAAAAAATCATTTGAAAATACCAAAGAGGGTTCGGGGTTCAATTTACACTTCGAGAAGGATTTAAGCATTCGAAATGCCCGCTAACATGCGGTTGACCTGCGACTTGACTAAAATATATTTGACTATTTTTAGGAAAATAATGATTTAACATAAAAAATAATAACTTACAATATTTGATTAAATTTGAGAAAATAATTAAATAAATGACACATTTTATCTATTTTTTTTACTTTTTTATTTTTTTAGAGGAAGAGATTCAAAATGAAACATTTGACTTGAAATATCAGTGATTAAAATTTTAATAAAACTAGATTAATTAAAATTTATTTAATTCATTTTGAAATAATAATTTAAACCAAATTAATAAATTTAATCATGAGACTATTTTAAATCAATTGATAAATAAAAGCTTTGCCTAACTTTTTGAGGAAAATGACTAAATAAAAAAAGAGAACAATTTTTTAATTCATTTGAGAATTAACTTTAACTTAACCATTTTTAAAGTAAATAGAATGATTAAATGAAGAGGCGTTAAAACATATCTTTTTAAGAACAAAATATTTAATTTAACTGAAGTTATAAAATTTTGACCAATATTTAATTAATAAAATAAATGACCTCAACACAAAAAAAAAGTATTTAAAGCAAACCAACACAAAGAAAATAACTCATATTTTGGGGAATCTTAATTAAGTTAATTAAAAGTTAGAGTTAAATAAATAATAATAATTAAAAAAAAATCACACAATTGAATAAGTTAAAGAGTAAAGGAGAAATGAATTTGGGCTTCCTTGGGCCTGCTGCAATTGTTTGGGCTTTGGCCCTACTTTTGCCCCTTGAAATTTTATATATACACCAAATGTATACAACTGTATGCGGGTGGCGTCATGGCCCATTTTCCTGTATATTGAACTGTACACCAATTGTATACGATTCACTTTGATGTCTCCAACCTGTATTTTTCATTTTTGAACCTGTATATGGTATTTTAGTATGTATACAGCTGGTATATCAATGTATACATGCTGTATCTCAGCCTACTTTCAGCTTTCTAGAACATGTTAATCCAATTTCAGGCCCTATATGATGCTTTCCACATGTACACCTACTCTCGATGGCTTGGCCGACTCGAATGACAAAGAAAAGAGCCTTTATGGCTCAACTCGAAAATGCAAAGAAGAGAAGTCCACCGTGGACTCAGGAGGGGTTCATACAACAAGTGAAAAGAGACAACACTAGCATTCGAAATAGCGCAACAAGTACAAAAGAAATGACCGAACATGTCAACACACAAAGAAAAGAGAGCAAATGGGCAGAAAATATTAGCCATGAGAGATTATAGCTTGCGCGAGATAAAATTACTACATAAAAATCCAAAACAATCCAAATATACATAACCAAAGGCGTGCTTGACAAGGATAACAATTCAATACATGTTAATGGGAATGCTTGAGTCGCATAAAAAATGAATTAAGAATGGACATACGATGACTCTAATCCATACTCGAAATAATAACTTCTAAAACCAACATAATTACAGATAAGATGAGAGCAAACCAGTGACTTGACTATATGCTAGACCAAGAAAGAAACAACCTATAACATGCTCCTAAAATAAGACCCAACTCATCGATTTAGATAAGAATTAGCGAACTGAAACCTCATTAAAGATCTAACTCAAACAATTACATTCTAATCCAAAAAGACTCATCTCGCACTTGTATTAAATCAAACCGCCGACTAGTTCATTATCTTCACGGAATGGAGAGGCTTCACCTTCAAACCTTTCTATTAACTAGTTCAAATAATCATGCTATATCTAAATATGAAAAGCAGATTAGCTTTCAAAAGTAGAAATAATACACGAGAAGTATTTGAATGCATATTTTAATAACATATTTTGAGCAGGGGATATACAGGGAAAAGAATTATAAGTACTGGAGACCAAATGAGCATGAAGAGAACTCACACTAAGCAAATAAATACAAGAAAAAGACACCGAGTAAGATTATCGAGCAATATACGAATCGATTTTAGATGAGTATAACGATTTACAGTCGAAGAATTATATACACCAAAACTTACAACTTAATTTTAAGTCAACTAAAACAACGCTATAAGAGGTCTCAAACTAAGACATTAAGAGCTCGAAGGACAGAAACATACTACAATGAATAACGCCATATCAAAATAGCAAAGGCGAACAGAGTATTGTAAAGGGAAGAGCGTTACCTTTCCCTGGGAAGCGAGACTAGGACAAGCGAGCGGAGAGCAGCGACTCTTGTACCACGAAATCTCAATATGAACAACAAGCCAAGAGAATCTGAGTGGCGAACTTCTCGGAACTTAGAATTATAGAGCTAAATATAAAATTCGCAAGTGTAAAATAATTATTGCCAAAGAACCGAACTCAAAAACTTTTTTTCCCCCTTTCTTTTTTGAATGTAGAGGGTTATTTATAGGGAAAAAATGGGGCGATTGGGGGGGAATCTGTTGGATTTTTGAAAGGAAGAGTTTGAATTTTTCTTTGCTCCTTTTTGAAGCGACAGTGAAAGGGATGTGAAAAAGTTGTGACTTCTGCGAAAAGGGGGAAAGGGACGACGATGTGATCAGTTAGGCTGCTAGGGTTATGGGTTTTGCAGATGATCGCGTACGAGTTTGGTACCGCTCATGACTTTGGCTGCTGTCCGCGATTTCTGGGTTGGCAGCGTCTTGAATTTTGGTTCTCGCATTGAGGAAGAAGGAGAAAAGGGTCGGGTCGGATGTGGTATTGTTGTATGTATGTTTGCATCACTGGTTGTAATATTATGTTGGAAATTATTGGGTTGTGAATTGGAATGGGTTGTTGAAGGCATTGAGTTCTTAGTGAGCTAGGAATTGAATGGGCTGGAGGAAATTAGATAGAAGAGCATGGGTTGTTGTTGAGTGAAAATTGAATTGTTATTGTGGGCTGAATTTGGAGCCCAAAATTGGCCTGAAAAAATGAGTTTAAAGGGGAGTGAAAAAAATTGCCAATTGAATTGCAATGATAGTCAATAGGAATTAAGAAGTTAGCCAATTGAGTTTAATTTAGGAAATTTGACTAAAACTTTAGATCAGATGAGTTAATATTAATTAATTATCGAGCTTTTTAGTCTTAGCGAAATAAAATAATTAATTTAATTGTAAACTAAATAACTCAAAAATATAAATTACAAATTAGCTAAACTGATTGACCAAATATTTAAGTAAAACTAAAATCTTTTTGAGACGGTTTTTGAATATTCATAAAATATACTAATTATATACATAATTATATAGAATTATATATTTTAAAAAAAGTGACGAAACTATTTAAAATAACTTGCAAACTATGTTTATGTTATTTTTTTGAAAATTTATTAATATAATTATTTTAAATTGTTTGAAATAGAAGAAGCTCGATGATTAATCTATAATGTGGAGGTCCAAAATTGGGTGTCAACAACTGTCCCTCGTTTGACTTGGATTGCTGAAAGAAATTCGAGGTAAATGAAATTGACGAATCCAATTTTGACCGACCACATCTTCATCTTTAGGAAAGTGACTTTGGTACGGACTTTAAGAATTATGGCTGAATATAGGTTGAGATATATAGGAAATCCGTTATATCAGTTTGATACTCCTCTTTGGACTATGTCCCAGTTCGCTGCTAAGAAAAGTTCCACATTGTGCTGCACCCTTTTTGGTGTCGTCCGCACTTGTGGTTTGATTTGAGTATTCATCCTCTCGGATGCTCTCGATAAAGACTGAGATAAAACTCATTAATGTAAAATATAGTTTAAATGGAGAGATAGCGTCTTTTACCATGTTGGCACTTAATTGTTCTCCTTGAATATTTGATGTCAACTTCTTTCAGTTTGACGTAAAGCAAATAAAACCTGTATCTCATGTTTGCGACATAACTCTTCACTGTATTCTTCTTTTAATATCGAAGTAGTAAATAGACTAATGTAATATGTTGATGGTTCTCTTGATGGTTGAATTTGATGGCCCTCTCGGCAATTTGAATATGCAATGGCCCTCTCAGCGGCTTGAATATGCAATGGCCCTCTCGGTGTCTTGAATATGCAATGGCCCTCTTGGCGGTTTGAATATGCAATGATTTTCTTGACGGCTTGAATATACAATGGCCCTTTTGGCGGCTTGAAGATGCAGTGGCCTTCTCGGTGGCTTGAATATGCAATGGCCCTCTCGGCGGTTTAAATATGATGGCCCTCTCGGCAGTTTGAAATATGATGGCCCTCTCGGCAGTTTGAAATGCGATGGCCCTCTTGGCGATTTGAATATGAATGGCCCTCTTGGCGGTTTGAATATGAATGACCCTCTTGGCGGTTTGAATATAAATGGCCCTCTCGACAATTTGAATATGATGGCCCTCTTGGCAATTTGAATATGAATGACCCTCTTGGCAATTTTAATATGCAATGGCCCTCTTGGCGGTTTGAATATGAATTTGACTATGAACGTCGTCTTTCATCAATATTTGATATGATGATAGGTACTTTTTGATCATAACATCATTTTTATCGTTATCTCGCTACCTTAAGCGGTAGATACTATCCTTTAATCCGTCAAATACCTCTTTGATCAAGTGAAGATGTTACACTCACTAATTGATATTTGATGGATATGTTCTCCTGAACTAGTTGGTTGATAAATATAGCTCCTTTGATGATCTTATTATACCCTGCATCCAAAAATATGTTAGTTTCGGAACACTGATATGTGTTGAAGTGGCCTTGCTCCTGGTCTCGTTATCTCTGGAACTTTGTTTGGTAGATCCAATGAATCGCAGTAGACAAAAAGACAAGATCATATCTAAATTAAAACATTTGCTAGGTACGAAGTTTTGAAAAATATTTTTAAAAAAATCTCTGCCAATTAACTGTCACGACATGCATGACATGAATAAAACCTTTTGTCAGATTTTGACATGATAGGTAGCTTGCTGGCAACTTAAAACCCTTTAAGAACACGTCAATTTGAGGCAATTGAAGTTGACTTCGAAGGCCCGAGTATCCTTGATGGAATTTTTGAGGTCCTTCTAAATTTTTTTGTCCTAGTTAGATGTTTCAAAAACAAATCTGATGATGATCACGGGAGTTTTGAATTTGAGATCTCCTCAAATTTATTCCCAGTTGCACATTTTGATATGATATTTGACTCTTGTTTGTAGGAAATGACTCTTCTTGTAGAATTTTTGAGATCCTCTTAAAAATTCTGTCCCAGTTTCCATTATGAGGGGAAATGGAAATCTTATTGGGAATATGATCGAACCCTTGTGGCGCCTACGTATCTCGTTGAGGCAGGAATCAGGTCAAACGTAGTTCCCATCTCGAGAATTATTAAATTTGATAAGGATATGACCGAGGCCGACATAGATTGCCTACGTATCTCATTCTTGAGAATTCAGGTCGAACGTAGTTCAAGTACAAATGGAATGTTTCAAAACATAATGCGACAATGATTACAAGCAAACTGCAATTACAAGGAAATAAAGGAAAGAAGTATCATCCTTCAAATGTAGTATCTCTTGACAACATCTGAATTGATAGATTTTCGCTACACTCTACCGTCCATCTCTGCTAGAACCAAAGCTCCTCTTGATAGTACTTTGTGGACAACATACGGTCCTTGCCAGTTAGGTGCAAATTTCCCTTTATATTCCTCTTGATGAGGAAAAATGTGTTTCAATACCAATTGGCCTACCTCAAATGTTCGAACTCTTACTTTCTTGTTGAAAGTGCGAGTCATTCTCTGTTGATACAACTGGCCATGACAAACGACACTCATTCTTTTCTCATCAATCAATGCTAATTGCTCATATCGATCATGAACCCATTTGACATCGCTCAATCCATCTTCCTGAATAATCCTTAAAGATGGTATCTCAACTTCAGCTGGTATCACTGCTTCTGTTCCATATACCAATAGATAAGGAGTTGCTCCAGTTGAGGTTCGGATTGTGGTGCGATAACCTAGCAAAGCATAAGGCAAATTTTCATGCCAACATTTGTAGTTGTCAATCATCTTTCTCAGTATCCTCTTGATGTTCTTATTAGCTGCTTCCACAGCTCCATTCATCTGAGGGTGATATGCAGCTGAATTGCGGTGGGTAATTTTGAATTGTTCACATATCTCTTTCATCAATTGACTGTTCAGATTTGCTCCATTGTCTGTGATGATAGACTCGGGAACTCCAAAACGACATATCAAATTGTTGCGAACAAAATCGGCCACAACTTTCTTTGTTACCGCTTTGTAGGAAACAGCTTCGACCCACTTTGTGAAGTAATCAATGGCGACCAAAATGAATCTATGACCATTGGAGGAAGCAGGCTCAATTGGTCAAATAACATCCATGCCCCAAGTTGCAAATGGCCAAGGGGAACTCATCGCATTGAGCTCATGGGGAGGTACTTTGATCAGATCTCCATGTACCTGGCATTTATGAAATTTTTGGACAAATCGACCACAATCATTTTCCATAGTCATCCAAAAGTATCCCGCCCTTAAGATTTTCTTTGCTAATGTAAACCCATTCATGTGCGTCCCACACACTCCAGTGTGCACTTCTTCAAGTAATTTTGTGGTTTTTGCAATATCCACACATCTCAGTAATCCCAGATCGGGTGTCCTCTTATAAAGAACCTCTCCATTCAAAAATAAGTTGTTTGCCACTCTTCGGATCGTTTTCTTCTGAATAGTTGTTGTTTTTTCCGGATACTCGCCAGCTTCTAAATACTTTTTCACATCGATATACCATGGATTCCCATCCCATTCTGCTTCCACATGTGAACAATGTGCTGGTTGTTCTTTTAAACCTATCTCAAGTGGGTCGATATAACTCCTTTTTGGGTGTTGTATCATGGACGATATGGTTTCAAGGGCATCATCAAGCTCGTTCTGTATTCTCGGCGTGTGTCTGAACTCGGTCTTCCTAAATCTTTTGCATAACCTCCGTACCAATTGTACGTAAGGTAAGATTTTAGGATTCTTCACGGCCCATTCTCCTTGAACTTGATGAATCAACAAGTATGAATCACCAATTATCAGTAATTCTTGAACATTCATGTCAAGAGACATTCTAATGCCAAGAATACATGCTTCGTACTCAGCCATGTTATTAGTGCATCAGAATCTAAGTTTTGTTGTTGCTGGATAATGTTGCCCCGATTCAGCTATCAACACTGCTCCAATTCCTGATCCTATAGAATTTACTGCTCCATCAAAGAACATTCTCCACCCAGGATATGATTCTGATATGTCTTCCCCTACAAACAATACTTCTTCATTAGGGAAATATGTTCTAAGCGGTTCATATCCTTCATATACTGGGTTTTCAGCAAGGTGATCGGCCAATGCTTGCCCTTTGAATGCTTTTTGAGTCATGTACACAATATCAAACTCATTCAATAACATTTGCCACTTTGCTTGATTTACTGTGGGCATTGCTTTCTGAAATATGTACTTGAGCGGGTCCATCCTCGAAATGAGATGTGTTGTATCAGCCGACAGATAATGTCTCAATTTCTGAGCAACCTAAGTCAAAGCACAACAAGTTCTCTCTAAAAGGGTGTAACGGGCCTCATAGGATGTGAACTTCTTGCTCAAATAGTATATAGCTCTCTCCTTTATTCCGGTCTCATCATGTTGTCCCAACACATACCCGAATGCATTGTCAGAGACGGATAAATACAATAGCAAAGGACTGTCTGCACGTGGTGGCACCAACACTGGTGGATTTGAAAGGTAACTTTTGATGGTGTCGAAAGCCTTCTGACATTCTTCGGTCCATTTGGTTGGCGCATCTTTTCGTAGTAACTTGAATATGGGCTCACATATCACCGTTGATTGAGCTATGAATCGACTGATGTAATTCAGTCTCCCCAGAAAACTTATTACTTCTTTCTTAGTTTTTGGAGGAGGTAAGTCTTGAATTGCCTTGATCTTGGAAGGATCAAGCTCGATACCTCTTCTGCTAACTATGAATCCGAGTTACTTCCCTGCGGGTACTTCGAATGCACATTTGGCTGGGCTCAACTTCAAATCATACCTACGTAACCTGTTAAAGAACTTTTCCAAGTGGGTCAGGTGATCCGAACTCTCGTGGGATTTTATGATGACGTCGTCCACATACACCTCAATTTCTTTGTGGATCATATCATGGAAAATGATGATCATAGCTCTTATAAAAGTGGATCCAGCATTCTTGAGGCCAAACGACATCACTCGATAATGGTAGACTCCCCAAGGTGTGATAAATGTTGTTTTTTTTGCATCTTCTTCATCCATTAGGATCTGGTGGTATCCCGCAAAACAATCCACAAAAGATTGCAACTCATGCTTAGCACAATTATCGATTAATATGTGGATATTCGGCAAGGGGAAATTGTCTTTTGGACTCGCTTTGTTGAGATCTCGATAATCCACGCATATCCTAATTTTCCCATCTTTCTTCGCTACTGGAACAATGTTAGCCAACCAAATGGGATACGTGGTTATTACTTCAACGACTTTTGATTCAATTTGCTTCATGACCTCTTCTTTTATCCTTAAACTTAGATCGGGCTTAAACTTTCTGGTTTTCTGCTTTACCGGACAATACTCTGAATTGATAGGCAGCTTATGGCAAACAATATCAGTGCTTAACCCTGGCATATCATCATAAGACCAGGCAAACACATCGATGAATTATTTGAGCAGCTTGACCAATTCTTCTTTTTCTATCGCTTCTAAATGGACACTGACTCAGGTTTCTCTAACTGACTCGTCACCTCCCAAGTTTACTGTATCTGTTTCATCCAGTTTAGGCTTTTCATCATTTTCAAGTTGCCTCAAGTCCTCGGTGAGGTGTTCGGGAATCATAGTTTCCTCATCATATTCTTCACATTCATCTTCATCGACCTTACTTGGTTCGCCGTGTTCATGACATGTCATGACATTGGCAGGTTTAGATTCATTTTTACTGAAAAAAACAACAAATCAACCATATTAGATAGAAAGAGTTTAAATGTATTTATTGGAGAATGACAAGATAATCAATTTAAAATAAATGAGGCTTTCATTGGAATTTTAAAAAGACGTAAAAATTTTGGTCATGTCTCATGAGTCATTTCCTTTTTAAACATTACGATGAAAAATAAAGTGACATAAATGGTGGTTTCGGGCCTCGTCCGAACAACACCGATTTTCAAAAAGTAAAACTTTAAATCTTGTCTATGTCTACCAAGCCATTCGATGGATCATAAATGGAGTGGCCATCCAATTCTGTAGCATCTCTCCAGGTTCGACATCTCGGATGATAGGTGTTGTGGTGCATTCTGTCGATATCACAACACAATCTTCTTCATCAAACAATCTTCCCATCCTTTCCACTAGACCATCAATCTCAAGCTCTAAAGCTTTAGCAACAAATGAATGGTACAATACTGGAATAGGCTTTGGTATATCACAGTCATGCTTCTTCCTTGTTTCTACTTCAAATAATTCTTCCTCTGTTGGGGTATAACCGACGCCAAAGCGAAAAATTTGAAGTGGGATAAGAAGAGGTTCAGATATGCCATCCAAATTCTTACCTAGCCCACGCCCAGGTTCAAAACCGCTCCTTAGCATAGTTGTAGCAAGCATTTTATACACCGACAACATTGGTACTTGTGGTGTCGTATCTTCAAAAGCAGCATTCATTATCTCCACCATGTGAAAGTCAGTACCTCGAGATGAATATTCAATAATTGGACTGGAGAATCCAGGGTAACTACGATTACTCCCTTCACCATGGATGATGATTTCATGATCTTCCCAGCTGAACTTCAAAATGTGATGCAATGTGGATGGGACTGCTCCAACAGCATGGATCCATGGTCTTCCTAGCAATAAGTTGTAGCTTGTAGATATACTCATCACTTAGAATTCAGTGAAAAATTCTGCAGGCCCCATTTGGATACACAAGTCTACTTCCACATGGTCTCTCTTTGCGAACTATCAAACGCCCTTACATTCATGCGACTTTGACGGATTTTCCCTACATCATAATTTAGCTGAGTAAGGGTTGATAATGGGCATATATTGAGTCCTGAGCCATTATCAATCAATACTCATGCTATAAACTTGTCCATGCATTTGACGGTGATAAACAAGGCACGGTTGTGCATTACTCCATCGATTGGTAATTCCTCTTCTCGAAAAGAGATTTGGTGACTCCCAATGACATGACTAACCATAGTGGCCAGATTCTCACCACTTGTTCCTGTTGGTACATACGCTTCATCAAGTACCTTCAACAATGCTTTTCGATGGTACTCAGAACTCATTAATAAAGCTCAAACAGAAATTTGAGCAGGAGTCTTCTCCTAATGCTTGACAATGGAATACTCCTTAGGTTGCATTCTTCGCCAAAATTCTTCAACCTCACCCTCTGTGATCGGCCTTTTTTTGTTCTCCTTTCTTCGTGTCTCCTGAGTTAGTTCTTCTGGAATGTATCATCTTCCAGAACGTGTGGTGCAGTTATTACCACAAACTCTGGACGGGCCTTTATGGTCAATGAGGCCACTGTTGGTATAAGTGGGTTGACATTTGCTTCACTGATAGTCCCATCAGCAAGCCAATCTTCGTCTCTTTCAATCATGTTGATGGTAGCTCCTCCATGATTTGGCAATGGGTTAAGGTTCACATTGGGGGCAGGGGCTTGGAGAGTGATGACTATGTTATCGATCAAGTCTTGAATCTTATGTTTCAGATTGATACAAGCTTCTGTATCATGTCTTGCCCCTCCAGAATGGTAAGCATATCATTGATCCGCTCGAAAGAACTTTGTTGTGGGATTAATTTTCCTTGCATCTACTGGTTGGATCAATCATGCCGTTCTTAGACACTCAAAGAGTTGGGTACATGTTTTTGCCAAAGGAGTGAAAACTCTAGGAGGCTTTCTTTCGAGGTTAAGGCGGGGTAGATTGTTTGCATTGGCTTGGTGATTTGGTAGTGTATTTTGGTAGGTTGGTGGTTGATTTTGGTAGATAGGCGGTGGTGCTTGGTAGTTCTGTTGTGCATAGTAGATTGGGATTGGAGCTTGTGGAGATGATGGGTAAGTATTTGAGGTGGGGAATCGGTTGGAGTTTCCAATGGCAGAACCAGACCTAAAATACCTTTACGGCCTTGGCCTCGGGCTAAAAGATACAGCAGACACGTCCTCTTTCTTTTTCCTAGCGAATCTTGTGGCCATGGATGATGAGGATTTGTTGGCGGCCTGCAAAGCAGTGAGGCTTGTAACCTTTCCAGACTTGAGGCCATCCTCTATGGCTTCTCCCATTCTGATCAGCTTCGAAAACTTCTGTCCCATCATGGGCAACATCCTTTCATAATACTCAGGTTCCTGAGCTCGAATAAAAGCAGAGGTTATTTCGCTTTCAGTCATCACAGGTTGTACCTTTGCAGCTTCTTTCCTCCAGCGGTACGTATATTCACGATAGTCCTCTATGGTCTTTTGCTTGATCTTTTCCAAATAGTATCTGTCAGGGACAACTTCGACATTAAACTGGAATCTTTCCAAATAATCTTTGGCCAGAGCCCCCCATGTAGACTATTGACGGAGTTCTTGAGATGTGAACCATTCTAATGCCTCCCCACTGAGGCTTCGACTAAAAAACCTCATAATTAATGCATCATTTTTCTCGATACCCACAAGTTTGTCACAATAAGCTCGTAGGTGACCCATGGGATTGCCAATAGCATTGAAGGTTTCAAATTTTGGAATTTGTAACCTTCGGGTATTTCCAAGTCAGGGTGCATGCAAAGGTCCTCATACTCAAGTCCTATTATTTTCCTCGAAGATTGTACACTTTTTACTGCTTCGGAGATGGCATCCTTGATAACATTCATTTCTTGTTCACGCTTTTCTTCTCTCAACCTCCACTCCTTCTCCATTTCTTCATAGTGATCCAGCTCCGATTGAACATGAAAGCTAGGACATGGCTCAGGGATTGTATAGGCTAGTAGAGTTAGGAATGTTACAGAAGGGTATGCAAGTTGGCTAGGCAAAACACGTGGATTATTAGAAACTGGGGTGGGATTTGGTGGGTTGGTGTGAAGATTTGGGAATGATTAGTGTCAGGTGCTTGGTTATGATTTGGTAATGGGGGTGGTGTTTGGTAGGAAGTGTTGGCGTAAGGAGCGTTGGATACAGTTAAGTCAATGGTATGAGAATTAGGGGTGGAAGTGATGGGTCTTGTGGTATGGGTAGGGAAATAGTTGGGTAATGAGGAACTTAGTGATGGAAAAGGAGGAGGAGGTCTTTTAGTTTCGAGGAGGGGTTCATTCGATGCAATGGCCAATTTCGCCAGATCTTTGGTCTGTTGAAGCTCCTTCTACATGTCGGCAATTCATTGCATTAATTGAGAGATCAACTCACTCTGATCAGTGAGTTCAGCATTTCTGATGGTCACATCCACTATTCTTATTTCTTCAGAAGTACCAGACATTTTGCTTTCGCCTTTCTCCAAAGAATGATCAGGGAAGGATGGTATGATTGCTTTAGATCTTGTAAAGTAGAGATGGTCGGCCAGCTTGATTTCAACATTGATCAGTCTTTACCTGTAGAGAAGAACACCTCAAAATACATATGTGTTAGTTTTTTTGTTTTTAACGAGATATGCAAATAAGATGACATAAAAAATAAACATACAAGTGTCATTTTGCTTCAAGTAGATTAATCCACGAAAATATTTCGGATGAATTTGAGGACTCAAATGGAAAGAAATCTTTTTGTAATTGAATTGGAAAAGTCGACTTGCATAGAATCCTGCTAATTTCTTCCACTTATATGCTTTTGTAGGTGGGACTCTTCAGAATCATTCACTAATAAGGGAGGATAAAAATTAAAAAGATAGGGACCAAGCCTTAAGTAGACTGCCTACGTATCCACCAAGGAAATCAGGCCCGACGTAGTTCGAATTACATAAGATAGCTTAAACGTACCCTTTCTGAAATTGATAGAGAGACTAGGCTCGAAAAGAGCTTCCTACGTACCCCCTATGGGCTCAAGTCTCGCGTAGCTCTTGATTACAATAAAACTTGAAAATAAAATGACAAATATGGGAAATGCGTTACGTGAACCTAAGTCTACCCAAAGACTTATTTCTTTCCTTCTTCAACTGTAGGGTGATGATCCGGTGCTCTCGTCATCCGAGCCTACTTTTGTTTTACCTTTTCCCTTCATGGACGAAGCATTCCCAAAATTTAGTTTCTTAACTTCCCGTTCAATTTCGGGGATCCTTGCAGATGCTTTAGTGATATTAATTATCTCTTGATCAATTTTTGTAGTCTTTCTTTTCACTGAGGTTGTTTCCATGTCAACCTCAATAATTCTCTCTCGTAGCATCCATTCAGTTTGGTCCAGTATTGCAAGTCTCCTTTTGGCTGCAGCTATCCTCTCTTTAGTCTCGATAAATTTTTTGAACATTGATTCCTCAGTTTCTTCATCACTAACCCAAGCAATGGGTGGGATTGGTGCGTTGACATTTTTTCTAGACATTCTAGCAAATCGACCTTCCTGTGATGGATTTTCTTTAAAGAAATAGCTGTAATATTTTTGCTAGAAATCCTAAAAAAAGGTCCAAAAACTGATTAAACATCATTGAAAACAGTGATTATTTATCCTTCTTATAACTTATATAGAAGTGATTGTTTCTTCTTCTGTAATTCCTTTGCCTTCACTGCTTCTTTCTCCTTCCCATAATTATTTTGTGCTCCATCTCTATGATGATTCTTGCAAGCCATATTGGTTTTCCAGTTGAAATCATGAAATATATTATGGATAATCCAATACATAGTCCACTTCCATTGCCCATAAGAGCACCTTTCCAAAAATCACTCTGAAAGTCAGAATTGATTTCTTCATCATCTAGTCCAGATACGGTATCATTTGTATCTAATACCCGAGCATTGCCACAACTTTTTGAAATAGGAAATCCACGTAATCCATCATTGCCTTCATATGAGTTGCTTTCATAAGTGTGAAATTGAGGTCCTTGAAGGATGCATCCTTGGAGATGATTGTTGGTATTATTTGTAGTTTTGATGATTTGACAAACCCAGGGACCTTGTAAAGGGACCTGATCTCTAGTGCAGATGTACACTCAACTGCCCGGCGGGAAAAAGTACAAATGGTTGGTGCACAGTCTCCAACTGTGGCAGAAGTGGCATAAACCTCAGCCAATGGCATGGTTTCGAAAGTTGTGACTATTCTTCATAAAGATTATGTCCAATAGTCATAATTTCAGTTTTTGCAACTTGAAAACTCTCAAGAACTCTTGCAAAGGCTAACAAAAGGTGAAAAATCATCCTCAAGAACAAAAGGGACCTGATAGAGCTAAAAGCTTATTGTAACATCCGGCAATTTGAAATTTACGATGAAGAGGCTTAAAATTGGAATTTTTCATTTTTGGAAGGAATTCAAAAATATGGAAATTTGGTTATGGGAAAAAGTGAGTTTGGACAACTTTGAGCAGTCATAACTCCTAGATCAAGATGATTTAGGTGTAGTTCCAGTTATTTTTGCGAAGCTCGTGGAATGATCTTTCCAACGCCGTCGAGTTTGCTCGATTCGGCGTTCGTATGAGTGAGTTATGCCCTTTGGAAGTTGGGCGGTTGGCAGGGAAATCCGTCCGGAAATTTTAAGGGTATTTTGGTCTTTTCCCTAACCAATTCCTTTGGTTATATTAATGTGTTAGGCTGATTTTAGATCAGTTTTTCCCATTTTATAAGAGTGAGAGCAAGGGTTTGAGAGTGAAGAGGAGAAGCAGAGGAAGAAGAGAAGATCAAGCAAGTTTTCGTCAAGATCGTCGTGGATATCGTCGGGGGTGATCCCTACTAGGTATGTGAGTTCATAGTGTGGGGTTGGTTCTTTCCCCCACACACCAAACTCCTTTTATTTTCGATAAAAGATTGGTTGTGTTGTTGAAGTTGTTGAAGTTGTTGAAGTTGTTGGTTGTGTTGTTGATGTATGATTGTGTTGAAGTCTTGTTGATTTGAGACATGTTTCCGGGTTAAATCTGTTGTATGTTGAGGGGTTTGATGTTTCTAAGTGTTTGGTGTTGGAACCTTTGAGGTTGAGAGGGTTTAGAGTTGAAGAAAAGAAGGAGAAAAGTCGAATTTTCGGGACAAAAGGGTGGGGCGTCGCGCCCCCCAAAAGGGACTCTGAAGTCCAGCCCTTGGGGCGGTGCGCCTAGCAGAGCGCCAGCAGGCCCCTTCTGAAGTTTCAGGGCTGGCGCTCCGCGCCTTGCAGAGCGCCAAAGACGCCAAGTTTCCCCTTTTATTTCCCACTTTTTCATGCATGTTCTATGGTATTGTACCTATGTTTCCTAGTTGTTTCCAACACTCCAACGTACGTTTAGACGTCAAGAACTCATTCATAAACATGTGATCATATACATTGAATCCATAATCCAGTTCAAGGCGAGTTAAGATCAAGTCAAGTGAAGTTAGAAGTCAAGCCTAGAGGTTAAGAAACAAAACGTTTTACTACTTTCAAGCTATTGTTGATTGCTGATCAATTGATATAGTATGATACTCACTACATTTGTAGTCAAATCATATTTTTATGTGCATGCCTCTTGTCATGATTTTAAATACTACAATTATTTTCTTTTAATTTTTTTTTTATTACAGTTTCTTGTGTCATTGATCAAATATAGAGTAGTTCAAGAAAGACTAAAAACTCTTCGACAAATGAAAGAACTCAGTATGTACTTTGATTTGAGTATGATCGTAAGAAAATAATACATATATCGACAAAACATTCTACTCTCTTCCTTTGCCCTATTCAAAATTTGTATCTTATTTTTTTTTTAATAAAAAAAGAATAAATTCCAAACTATTTTATATTAATTATTTGGAATACACGTGCAACACATTAAAAGTGGGCCTTATATTAAATTTAAATATTATAAATTATTTAATAAATTAAATACTAAACAGTAAATCATCATATTAGTACATGAATCAATACACATAAAGTATCTTGAATATATATTTTTTATATTAATTTCATGTTGGAGTAAATTCATGAATATTTTTTGTTCATCTTCCAATTGGAAATGTCAATGGTTATGTTTGCCCTTTCACAAAAAGAATAAAAAAACATACAAACCTATATTATACTTTTTTATATATAAATATTTGTATTAATGTGAAGTACATTACACAAGTGGTATTACCACTAACTCTTCATTATGTAAATATATGTAACTCCATTAATTATATTAGTTATGATTTTTACTCTCACTTCCCATCCTCATCCATGATTTCAAATGGATTAATGCCATAATCATGAAAACTCTGTGTGTTCCTCAATATTATCCTGTAAACAATGATATTTGACACAATATTATATATACACACTAAAAACAATTGAAAAAAATGAAATAATCTCGCTGCTCTCTTCTCTTGTCTCTTTTTATTTGTTCTGTTTAGTGTTTATGTTTTGTTTGTTGTTATTGTCCAACTTTCTATTATTTAGTTGTTATTGTCCAACTTTCTATTATTTTGTTGTTACTATTATTAAAATCACTGTGTGTTTGTTGCTTTGTATTTATTAGTCTAGCATGTGGTATTTTAGTTTCCTCATTTGAATATTGTATTTGTACAATAGTTAGTTATTTTTACTTTATGCACTTTAGTCAATTTTATAATTAAGAATGTATTTCTTTTCTTAGGAAGATATATATACTATCGTAAAAATAATAGTTTTTTTAAGTTATACAAATAGATTTGAAGAAGATAAAATATGTCATTTGCAATACAAAATTTACATTAAATATTTTTGGATAAACGTGCAACACACGTTTCCAGAACTAGTATTATTAAAAGTGACAACAAAAAATTTAAAAGTTGAAATACCAAAATAACCTTATAAAGTTGAGTTACTACAATAATACCATTAATATATATTTAATTTAATTATATTATTATTATTATTATTATTAAATAGTATATTTAAGCTACAATTTAATTTCTTAGTCATGACATTTAAATTCCTTTAGTTATTTGCACTTATCTAATTTTTGACTTTACATATTCCCTTATATAATTTGAAACATTCCTATATTTACTATCTATAAATATCAAAGATATTAGAGTGAACAACATCAAGAGACATTCAATCCCTGTGCAAGCTAAGGTTTGGGGATGTAGTATTTCAAGAGCAATTTTAATAGATTGGTTCATGTGAAGACTAAGAGGCGTATCCTTCAAACTTATTTAGGAT
>JAJOOS010019606.1:0-23255 GCA_029582725.1 Solanum chiquidenum
CTCAATCACGCGTTATGCCAGGTTGGATTCGCGTGTTTTTTTGTTTAAGAATTGGATAGTTGAAGTGCCTACTTGTGCACTTTGAAAGTTAGAGGTCATACTTAAAATTCGAAGCCAAGTTTAGGGTCCAATTTATGTATTATGCCTATATAATAATACACACTTTAGATGCCTCATTAAAAACCTTACAAGGAAAAATCAATGACACAAAACCTTGTGAGGAAAAAGAGTACATCACGTATTAACTTCCCCTAAAGGGAACATCAATCCAAACACTTGAATCTTCGCATTTCAAGCTTGTGCATCACCTTCTCGAAAGTTGAAGTTGGTAGAGACTTGGTGAATAAATTAGTCATATTATTACTTGAACAGATTTGTTGCACGTTGATATCATCACTCTTTGGAGCACATATGTGTAGAAAAGATTTGGTGAAATGTGCTTCGTTCTATCCCCTTTTATGAATAATCCCTTCAGGATCAAAGAATTCTCCAAGTTCCTCATCAGCTTCTTTAAGTAAATAATTTATTGCCTTTCGAAAACTCTTCGAGAGTTCAATTCAAGTTATTAACTTGTTTAACAATACAAAAGGCTCTTAAATTGATTCAATCCATATGAGGATTTTAAAGAAGTTTTTCAAAAATTTGTATATGCTTCAAGCATTTTGAATTCTTCTGATTTTTATATCAATTTTTGTCAAGTGACAACATTCAATATTAAATGCATGACATCTTTTAGTGTCTAGATTGCAAGTCAAATAAGCTTTACGCTTACCAAGATGTATCATTTAAACATTTACACGTTAGCATGTTTTAATAGATCGTAGAATTTAAATCCTCGTAATTTTTTATAATATTGCACGCTATTGTATCAAAGATATCGTCGACGCTATATCATTTTATATCGGTACACAATATGTTATAACTTATTGAGATCTCATCACTTCATTACTTTCAAGTACCTACCTCTCTCATGAGATTTCATGAAGTGTTATGTCGTAGGCTCTTCAAGAACACAATACCTCCTCATTATGATCATTTTAATCATTTGCTCCTCCCTCTTTTTCAAGAATTATTTTATTTATAACCAATTAGTCTATTATGCTTCAGGCATGTCGTAGACTCTGTCCTTCAAGGACATACAATGAGAGCATATTAATGATAAATTTTTAAAAAGTATCATTTCATGTATGTACTAGGTATATAATCTATTTTTTCTGGTTAACTTTAACTAATACTATTGATATCGGTTTATATACCAATTTCGTACATTAAATAATGATTTCTTTTCTTATAACTCACTGCATGTAATTTTTATATAATGTCAATTCTGATACCGAATTGACTTCAATTTAGATGATAGACGTGTATAATATAAAGTGTTCATTTAATGTAAGAAATGAGTGTATAACCTGATTGCGTCAATTTTCACTAAACATGTTTAAAAACTGAACATAATTTATTAAAATTGTGTTATCTCATGTATTCAGATTAGCAAACTAGAAATAATAAAAGAAGTATCTGAGTTCACAGAACTCACTGTGTGTCCTTAAGAAATTTAATACCCTCAAGTACTCGAGGTTGTAGATTAATTCCTCTCAACATAAAACATATTAACCATTAAAGAAGTAGTGGTACCTCAAACTTCAATAATTTCAACGAACTCAAAAAGACAGCAATGAGATGACACACATACATGATCGATCGATTCTGTTTTGTAAGAAATGTATGCACAAGAAGAGAAGAATTCGATTCAGATAAATGAGAGAAAGTCAGCAAAGGATAAATGTCACAACTCTTTGGAAAAAAAAAGACAACCTTTCAGAAAGGTCACAACCCTTTGAAAAAGGCACAACCTTTAAAACGGTCAAAACCCTTTAGAAAAGATACAACCTTTCATAAAGATCACAATCATTCGACAAAGGCACAACCCTTCAGGAGAGTCACAATCCTTCATTTCCTATTCAAACCTCTAAAACCCAACAAATAGAAGACTATAATTTTTTCACATAGTCCGTCAACAATTAACGAAATGGAAGGAGCAAATTAACTTTATACAAACTTACTAATAAATAGCAACTTTTATACCCTTTCTAAACACTTATGAAAAGTGTGATAGTTAACAAATTTGTTGGACGTCAAATTTCATACCTATCTCATACAATAAAATGTTTGTACGTACTAAACTAAACTTACTAATAATGGATATCAAATTTTATAAATAAAAAGTATAATAATCCAATTTATTGGGACATAATTTCATACCAATATAATTTGTGTATATAATTTGTGTTCAATTAATATATAAATAAAATTCCAAATTTTAATACGAAACTCATATCAATTACTTTTGTGTTACATTTTGTATATAACTGAATTTCAATGGTATAAACTGATTAACTCAGATTATATCATTTCAGTTTTCAGTCAGTTGAGTACTTATTTTTAGCTGAACACAATTATTCCAAAAAAAGCAACAACACATTGAAATCTAGTAATAAATTTCTTTGAATCAAATTTCATCATTACAGTTTCTAGTTTAATTTTAAATTTATCTTGTATTTGCTATTTTTATTTTATTGGCATTTTAAAAATTATTAATTTAAATTTAAATTGTCAACTAGAAATATGAATCCGATTATTCAAAATTCCAAAAAATAAACAGTTTAAAATCGAATATAATTTACAAAAAGGAGCTTTTGATTATTTGATCGACTATAAGTTCTTAAAATAATTTTTTGAAAATTAAAATTGATCAAATCTTACTTAAGATCAACAATATGTCGATAGAAATTGAATTGACTTGGTATATTATCAATTGAAAAGAAATCATTAGGAGAACTAGATTATAAAATAATTATTCATCACTTAGCATTTGAAAAAGTTAAAAAAAACATATATTTTAAATTAAGATCTCATTTAAAATTTAATTTTAGGCCACTAATAATATTGACCCGCCACTGACTACATCCTGCATTCAGTAAAGGAATTTGCGAAGAAGAAATCTAAAAATAGAATGTAGTCCAAAAATTAAATTGAATAAGTTAATGTTAGTACCATATAATCATTAATATTATTCAAATATGCTCATATAATCATTAATTAGCATAAACCATGGAATTTCCTTTCCAAGAGATACCAATCACAGTATAAAAAGTTATTCACTGCCACTGTTGCTTTTCAGTTTACATGTGAGCCCATAGCATCCCATAATTATTTTTTTCTACATTAGTTTATACTTTATAGAATATCAAAATTGATATTAAAATCAAAGTTAACCAAAGACTTGTCCAATTTTTTTTATTTAAAACACTTGCAACATACATGAAATTACATAAAGGTATAAACCAACAAATATTTCGTCAAAAATTTCAGTATGACGCATATAATTTTATCTCGAAAATGAAAACTCCTCTCAATCTCCCCGTATCACTAGGATTGGAACATGCATGACCTTCTTGAACAATAATATTTTATTTGTTTATTTTTTCAAATCAAAATAGTTCCTTCAATCATTGAAAATGCATCTGTAATCGGTTAACATAAATTTAATAGACAAATCTCTCTAAATACTTACTTGAGATAGTAGAGTCTCGTATTAATAACGTGTTATGCATCTATTTAATAAGTAGAAGGAGAAAGTAGGGAGAAGAGAGAATTAGGGATTGTGGTATATTCACAAAATTATTACAATGAAGAAAAATCCCTTCAGCTAGGATTCCTTACTTCTCTCCAAAAGGATTTCACATAATAGACATTCATTACAATACAAATATGTTTATAACGAATTTACCATTTTAAATTTTTATATATAAACAAAACTCATTATCGACCATCATTTTAAATTGTTCGTACGAATTCCATTAAAGAATAGTTTTTTACCCTTTCTTAAAAATTCCCAATCTTTTTCTCATCTCCATAACAAAAAATTAGATAATATTCATCATTAAAAAAAAAAAAACAAGTATCCAAGTAATACTTTTTTAATAAACTTATTTTCCTTCCATCCAAATAATATTCGAGTCATCGATCGGGGTCACAGTTGGGGATCGAGTCCTGAGTCGAGGCTGGGGTTTGAGACTCAACAGCCTAGATGGAAGTTGGGGTCCAGGCCTTGAATCATAGTATTACAAATACTATTTAGTCTTTACTAATTAATCAAACAATAGAAACTAGTAAGCCTTGTGTTTTCCTCATCAACAACCCAACTGCTACACTTTCTATAAAAAAAATAGTAATTATTTTTCAAGAAAACAAACATTTTCCTTTCTACCCAATTATTCGAGTTAATATCTCAGATGGTCACTTAACTATGCACTCTTCCCTCAGAAAGTCACTCAACTTTCAATTTTAACTCAAAAGTCACTCAAACTATACACTTTTCTCTCAGAAAGTCACTCAACTTTGAATTTTATCTCAAAATTCACTCAACTATCCACTCTTCCCTTAGAAAGTCACTCAATCTATTTAATTGTTATTTTAATTAAAATTTACTAATATAAATTGTTTATATAAAAAATCAAAATTTTAAAAAATAAAAAAATACCATTTAAACTATTTAGTGATCCACTCACTTGACCCGACCCATTAAAAATATAATGTGACCCAGTTATCCAATCTTTAGTTGCTGATTCAACTCATGAAAGTAACTGTGGTACTACTTCCGGATGGTTAGAAGTTAGAACTAACATCAAGTTTTGGCTCGATCATTAGTGGGACTATGTCTATGTTGATTGCTGAAACATCATTCATGCTGAAGAATCCTTTTTCACCTTGTTGGTATATTTATACGTGTTCTTGTTGATTTTCTAGTCCGTTTCGTTGCCAATGATCCACGATATCATGGCAATAAGGCTGACAAAGAAAAAGATCAGCTTCAACTAAAATCATTTAAAGAAGAAATAAGTGATCAACTGCTAAAAGAAGCAAAAACAATTATCAATGGAGAACTAGAAAAAAACGCACAGGGGAGGAGAAAGAGTCAATAAAATGGGTCAATGTTATATTTTTAGCGGATCGGGTCAAGTGGAGTGGGTCATTAAATGGATATTTTTTATTTTTTTAAAAAAATTGGTTTTTAAATAAAAAAATTATATCAGTAAATCTTAATTAAAATATCAATTTAATAGGTTGAGTGACTTTTTGAGAGAAGGGTGGATAGTTAAGTGACTTTTGAGATAAAATTCAAAGTTGAGTGACTTTTTGAGAGAAAAGTGCATAATTGAGTGACTTTTGAATTAAAATTGAAAATTCAGTGACCTCTGAAAGAAGAGTGCATAATTGAGTGACCATATGAGATATTAACTCCAATTATTCTTACCGTTTGATAAGAACAATTTGTTCTTTCATGCAAATGGTAGTCTGGACCTCTATTTGGATTACTTCAAATCCTAGACTTGGTCTTCAAAAATACTACTTTAATATATACTATTATTATTTTGCCGTTTGCCTCTCTTTTTACTTGTTCATAGTTTCATTTGTTTATTTATATACTATGATATATCATCCACTAAACAAACTTGGTGTCAGTATCTCCTACCCTGTTGCTACAATGTTACAAAACGATAAAGGAAATGCTGTTCGATTGACCATACATGATGGTGATTTAAGAGTTAAAAAACAAAAGTCAAAATTTAAAAGTAGTTTCTCAAGATTGAATTTGCTAAAAATATGTCCGTCTAGACATCAAAACAATTCTAATTTTGGGCCACGGAGTAGTCAGATACCCAAACGCAAATAAATATCCTTAACCAATTTCACAAATTAAAAAACTACTAATATTTTACAGGTCATATGGGATAACTTTATCGTTATTATAGAAGAATGGAAATAATGAACTCATACGGTGGATCCAAGTAATTTTGGTATTTGGACAATGCTTTAGTTGATTTTGATAGTATTGTGTTTTGGTAAGTCTCTTATCACTCATCATTCACGTACAAGAATTAATTAAGGGGAAATTAGGCAAAGTGCCATGAATCAATCATCCATTAAGCAAACACATTTTTTTGGAGCGAATTATATATCAAAAACTCAAAACATCCTAAAATTTAAAATTATTTAGAGGTAATTTTAAGTTGATAGAGATTGCATAGTCAGTGCATATTTAAATTATATATATTCAACTTTTTGAGTATATAATCAATGTATTGGGGGAGCAATATTATATAGTCAATGTATACTTTTTATGACTTTTGACTATTTTTATGTTAATAAAACCATGACTACATTTGTTGTAAAGTAATTACTTTTATCATATATATTTGAAATTTCCTTTACAAAAATATACCAGCGGATCACATTATGGCACAAACTTGTTTGCATACATACAGCTTCATGCTTCTTTCAAGATCATCATGATTCAAATAAACAAGCCTTAATTTATTCCAATCACATCATTCTTCTCATGTTTTTTAGTTGATTGGGGGAAGGGGTTGAATATTGGGACTGGACTGCCTTCAGCTCTTTAACATACATACATACACACACACACAAGATGTCCCCCAAATTTGTAGTGGTTCAATGTACAACAACTGTACAACATATTGGTAGCAATGCAAAGAAACGAAGGACACACCTATTGGAGACCTGAATTTCTTGACAAAAACTGGAAAGCAGGGATTTTAAAGACAATTCACACCTCCAATTGCAATTACTGTGGCTGCGGCTGTGGCTCGCATGCTACATGTGTGTCTGCAACTGTGGTTATCTTCTTCTGTAGCTCTGGTTTATTGGCTCCTACGAGTTTGTCAATCTGCTCCCCATCCTTGAGGAAAAAGAAGGTTGGAGTTGCTTTGATATCCCAGGATGAACTAAATTCCTGAACCAAAACAAACAACGAAAATGAGCTGTCAAAACTCACATTACTATAGCAAAACAATCCAACAAACACTCTTATCATCCGAATGTTTGCATCGTATTACACATTCAAGTCTTGTTCATTTATCTCCCAGAATTGCCAGTCTTAATAGAGTAGAAATAATTTTCTTTTAAAAAAAAAAACAGCAAGACCAAAAGAGTTAGATAGTTGGGAGGCAGAAGGGTATAGGATGGAACACTGAAATTTTTGCTACTTACCGTAAGCTCATCAACATCGACTGTTAGAAACATCAGAGAATGATATTTCTCAGACAGCTCACAGTAGAATGGAGAAATCATTCTACATGGACCACACCATGAAGCACTGAAATTTGCAATAACCTGCCAAAATTTCACTTGCGTAAGAAAGGTCCAAAATGCCAAAGCCAGCAAAAATGTAAAATTTTAAGCAAGCAAAAGGCAAGGGATCCATATGTGGAAACCGCTCACCATTCTGTTAGTATCCTTCTCACTTCGCATGTGTGCAAACAGTGTGGTGAGAGGAAAACCTTAAGTTGGTAGCATTAGAGTTAAAAGTGCCTTGAATATTGTTTTTTTAAGGTCTTTTGAATTTAGTGCAGCTGGGCTAGAGGATTAAGTTACATGCACACAGGTGTAAGTTTATATGATATTGGTAAGACACACACATTCAAGTTTTGGCAAGTTCACAGTGAAAATGTTAGGGATCACTGTAGATCTGCATCCGAGCAAGTGAATGGTAAATATGACAGTGTACTCTCCTTCCGGAGAATCAACATTCACAACTTTCATGCAACTACCACCATGTTATTACATTACTTAATAAGAACCAAACATAGTCCTGGGAAGAAAAGCCGATATTGATGTGGACCTGTAGAGATCTAGAGGGGAAATCCCCCATCATAATTTCAGATTCCCAAATTGACATGGCTGACCTCCTCTTTCATTATTTCTGTTATATGTTATACTGTAGAGAGGAAAGGACTCAAACATCAACCATTCCTATGAAGTGCCAAAAATTTCAAAAAGTATTTAACTAGACAGTAATTAACTTTTTTTTTGAAAATAAGCAACAACAACATAGTGTATGCCTCTACCTCAGAGGTAGAGAGGTTGTTTCCGATAGACCCTTGGCTCAAGGAATGCTTGAAAAATATGATAAGAAAATAAATGCAAAACAAACCCAATTTTTTTTTCTCACAAAGCCATTCAA
Source organism: Solanum chiquidenum (assembly GCA_029582725.1). Taxonomy (NCBI): domain Eukaryota; kingdom Viridiplantae; phylum Streptophyta; class Magnoliopsida; order Solanales; family Solanaceae; genus Solanum; species Solanum chiquidenum. The sequence continues at coordinate 8,048 of JAJOOS010019606.1, forward strand.
GAAATACCCGTCTAAGAAAACACAGAAAAAGAGGCGTAATAAAGTACAAAGAAAACTGTGAACTCAATAAATGGAAGGCCTAACACCTGTTCGTAATAGTGCTGAAAGCAAAATCCACATGGTCGCTATTCATTTCCTTCCAGAAAAACATAATAACACATCCTCAAATCACTTTACATGCCATTTCCCTAAAACTTTGATTTATCCTAGCATATACAATTTCTCCATAGCATGAAAATAAATTTATGGGAGAAGACGAGCCACAGAATTTTAAACAGTGATATCAGTCCAAGGAATATATATAGACAAAAAGACGCGTGTATCTTCACAAGCAATAACTGAGCATGTGGCTATGGAGAAAGATTGTGAAGTTCTCTCCAATGTATATATAGTGAATGTTTCCCCATCCTTATAGTAGTCACAAGTTGCCCAAGATGACTGTACATGGAGTCAACCCCAAGACAGAATTTTTCTGTAATTGCATATCCTCAGCCAAAGCACTAAGCTTTACATATCAATCTGATAAATCACTCAAGATTGACTTTAAATCTACCAAACCAAACTTCAACACATTCTTAGCAATTGATAGTTATCGAGTCAGTTTATCTGGACTGAGCAAGTAATTCGTTAGAAACCTAACTAATAGTGTTGATTGTCAACTCCAAGACTGAAATTTTTCATTAATCACATATCCTCAGTCAAAGTCCCCAACTTTTACAAATCAAGTTGATAATTCATCCAAGATTTGTCAAATCGACCAACCTAAACTTTAACACATTCCTTACCAATTGATAGTTATTGACTAAGAAGTTAATGCAAGGTGGAGGTTTGGAGATAGACGTTCAAGTCGAAAGGTTTCATTCAAGTTGAGCAAGACTTGGAATGCAAGTTCAGTGATGTGACTCATAAAGCGGACGTGGACGTGAAGCTTGGCACGCAGGTCATCCCTAAGAAAAGAAAATTTCAAGTACTTGGGGACAATAATCCAAGGTAATATAGAGATTGACGAGGATGTCACACACTATATTAGGGTAGGGAGTGAAATGGAGGCTCACATCCGTTATTCAGTGTGATAAGAATGTGCCACCCAGAATTGAAGGTAAGTTCTATAGGATGGTGGTTAGCCTGACTATGTTATATGGGCCGAAGTGTTGGACAATTAAAAACTCTCATATCCAAAAGATGAGAAGATGCAGATGTTGAGGGGGATATGTGAACATACCAGGAGAGATAAGATTAGAAATGAGGATATTCGAGACATGGTGTGAGTGGCTCTCGTGGAGGACAAGATGCGGAAACTGAAATTGAGATAGTTCGGGCATGTGAAGTGGAGATGTGTAGATGCCTTGGTTATGATATGTGAGAGGTTGACCATAGTGCATCTGAGGACAGGTAGGTCGAAGAAGTAAAGGGGTGAGGTGATTAGGCATGATATGATGCAACTTCAGCACATCAAGAACATGACCCTTGATAAGAAGGTTTGGAGGTTCAGAATCAGGGAGAGGTTTAGGAGGTAGTTGGACATATTTCTTTCACTTTCTCTATGCATTAGTATTCTAAGTTGAGCGGACTCTTCGCTTTCGATACCACACTCGTATTGGCTTCTCCAAAAAAAAAAACACTACTTTTGAAAAATCCGAAACACACCCGTTACATTTTTGAAGAGTCCGAGCAACATAATTAGTATTATTCTTGTTTTTCATCATATCTACATGTTCTATTAGCCTCAGCTATCTTATTATTTTGTTGTTGTTTCTGCTTGTTGCTATTGCCTCTTTTTTATCGTTCTTTGAGCCGAGGGTCTATATCTTCTCAAAGTAGGGTAAGGTCTGCGTACACTTTATCCTCCCCAGACCACACCCCCACAGGGTTTGTTGTTGTTATTGTTGATAGTTAAGAGTTGGATCATGTGGAGTGAGAAATTAATTGTTAAGAAACCTAGCTAATAGTGTTAATTGTCAACTCCATTAAACTTAGGTTCATCAAACAAACAAGTGAAGCCTTTCAATTGAATTTACTTATAATGATGAAACCAAAACCCCTCCATTCTCCTAAAATGTCAACACCACCACAATGTCAATAAAAAAAAAGGACTAGAGAGAATTGCTAGTGAGGTACTGGTCGGTTTCTTGTCGACGGTGGAAGCTCTTTGGTGAGTCGAAGAGAAGATTTAGAGCAAAGGAGAGTTGGATCTTTATCTCTTCTAAAATCCCAACATACAAATTTATGATAAGAGTGCAAAGTTGAAAGCCTCACAATGTCTGGCCCCAAGCACTAGGGCCACAATCTTATTGCTGATATCAGTCTTTTAGTGGCCAAATATATGAACTGATTACACATGATTTGAGAAAATGCTCCCAGGCACGATACCCCACAGTCTTTTAGTGGCCAAATATATGAACTGATTACACATGATTTGAGAAAATGCTCCCAGGCACGATACCCCAAATCTTTTCTCTCCTAACGGAGGAGGGCAGAACCCCCTCCGGCGACCTTCTGTCACCGGAATCCTCCCTCCTCTTCTCTCTTCTGTTCCCTTTTCTTCCATTCCCAACCACTCCTTCCCTCATACTACTAGATAATGGAGGAAGATATGATCTTCTTCGCAATGGGTTTCAAGTTTTTTGATGTAGCAAAAGATGTATCTCGAGCAGAGACATGGTACGACTGGACTGAGAGAGGAAGAAACATGATGAGCAGAACAAGCTTTAGTAAAAAAACGATGGAATGGATTTGTTTGATTCTCAAGGAAGCAACAAAGGTGAAAGGAAACGTAGTCAGAAGATGGAAAAGGCAGGAGCATGTGTCAAATGTATTTTGTGCAAGGAACTTTAACAACAAAGGGAGATATATAAGCATTATCAACATACAAGGAAAGAACAGAGCTGTAATAATAATTCCTGAAATCACACTCAATGCTGGTTGGTGGAACTTGGCCACCAACATTGAAATATTCATTTATTACAAAGCATGTAAGACACCTAGTAAGAATTACAAGATGATTGATAAAGAGATTCCATATGCAGAAACTATCAGGAGGAGCAAATGGTCTTCTAGAGAGATCGAGACAGCCATCATAGAGGAGGAAGGAGACACCATCATTATTGACGGATAATCCAACCAAAATCAAAATGAGCTCTTAGGAGAAGTCTTGTTGACAGCTTTCCAGAAAATGGATCTAAGAACCCAACCCTGTCGGAAGTTCATAGATGGGCGAGCAAAAATTGGACCCAAGCTTATGGCCTCAACATGTACGAGATGAGACACAATCACTTCCTTTTTGATTTCTCCTCCATCACTGTTGCTAAGCATATTCTCAAAGGAAGATGGCTATGGATGAACCAGAGCATACGGCTACAATGGTGGACGCCGACTGCGGGTGCAACTCAATCAAGAGTAAAAGTCAATCACTCTTGGATCAGATTGGTGGGCCTCCCTCTACCTATGTGGTCACAAAATGTGTTCAAAGCAGTAGGAGATCTTTGTGGGGGATGGGTGAAAACAGAGGAGGAGACGGAACTACGCAACCATCTCAAATGGGCAAGAATACTTGTCAAAAACAACGAAAAACCCATTCCGAAGGAGGTGAAGGTAGTTTTCTGGGGCCATGGGTTTATCTTACAAATATGGGATGAGACACCGACGAGGTTCTTGTCGGAGAAGAAGACCTCGAGTTCGTAGGTGACAGAAAGGCCCAAGTCTCGACCCAGCAGGTAATACACAAGGGAGGGGCAGCGAAATCCACGCTCTTGACAGCTGGGGGCAGGAATAACCATGTGGGGTTTTCAAAAGTTTTTGAATTCTTTAAAGGGGCACGTGCCCTGGAGGAACATAAAGGAGAAGAAATCAAAATGTTGGGCCCAGACCCACTGGCCCAACACGCTGCACAGTTAAATCAAAAGAAGCCCAATAACAGTGAAAGGATTTCTGAGCCATTAAATGATGAAATAGAAGCAAATTGCAGACTTCTTATGGAACAGGTTAGAGAAGGTGCCCTAACTCAACTTGAATTGGGAGATGAGAGGGAAAATTTTGAATTTGGTGCAATCCTGAGAGATGACGATGATATGTCCATCATCCAAACAGAAGAAAGAACAGATCAGGAGACTCAAACGTTAAGTGACATGCAATTGGATCAGAAGGCAGAGGGGGAAAGCACAATTGAGGACATTCTACCACTAAATTCTAACGAGCATGAAACTGATACATCAGGGGAGCATGAAATTTCATCACGGGTCCAACAAAATATAATTAGACTTAGCAAAGAAATTGGGGTACACTTCATTGGATGCGAAGAAATGGCCTTGAACCTCTTCATGGCGATCGACAGTAAGAGACAAACAATTGAGAAGGGGTGGGAGCCATAGTTCCTATAACCCCAATAGGAAAGGTCCCGAAAGAACTCAAGAATTTGGAACCAAAGAGTTATTTTGTGAGCTATGGAACAAGGAGTAGGGGGGTTGCTTTATAGACGATTTAAATGAAGGTTAACATAGTATCATGGAATGTGAGGGGCCTCAATGATCCAAGTAAGAGGCTGCAAATCAAAAACTTGATGAATAAATGGAGGGCATATGTATATTGTTTCTAGGAGTCAAAAATCAAGGGAGATATAAGCAGGATTGTAAAAGATTTGTGGGCAAATAGGAAGGTGAAATATGCACAACTAGAGCCATGGGGGACAAGAGGTGGCATCATTATCTTGTGGGATAGTAGTATCTGGGAGGGGAAAGTATGTGCAGTAGGGGCTTACAACATCACTTGTAAGTTCACAGGGAAAACACAAGACTTAGGATGGCATTTTTCTAGTGTTTATGCTCCAAATAATAGAGAAGAAAGAGAAGAAGTATGGGGAGAGTTGGGGCCAGTGAGGGGTCTATTTAATGGACCTTGGGTGGTGGCTGGGGACTTTAATGTAGTAGGTTCCCATCTGAGAAGAAAAACTGCAACAAATTCAATAAGGAGATGGAAGAATTTTTTGAATTTATGGAGGACATGAAATTACAAGATTTACCACTTGTAGGTGGCAGATTCACATGGAGGAAAGGAGATGGACATGACATTGCAACAAGATTAGATAGATTTCTGATATCCGAAGAGTGGGAAGTAGCCTTTAGAAATATTAAACAATCAATCTTACCTAGAGTAACTTCTGACCATAACCCACTGTTGTTGGAATGTGGCAACTGGGAGAGATCAAACTTTTATTTTAAGTTTGAGAATTGGTGGTCGTAGACTAAAGATTTTAATGAAAGAGTTAAAGAATGGTCGAACTCTGTAATTTATGTGGAAAGACCGGATTATATTTTAGCCTGCAAGTTGAGGTTACTGAAAGATAAGTTGAAAGAGTGGAGCAAAATAGTACATGGCAACCTAGGTATGCAAAAACAGAGCATCCTTAACCAGCTAGCTGAGCTGCACTTGATACAAGACCAGAGAACTCTATCTAATGATGAGTCCTATTTAAGAGCAGTATTGAAAGTAGAGTTTGAAGATAATGCCAAGAGAGAGGAAGTGGCTTGGAGGCAAAGATTTAGGGACCTGCGGCTCAAAGAAGGGGACATGAACTCAAAGTTCTTCCATAGAACGGCTAACTGCCACAAGAGATATAACAATATTGATAAACTGATCATCAATGGCTCCAGTGTGACTGAACCAGCTGAGATCAGAGATGAAGTTACTACCTTTTACCAAAAACTCTACACTGAGACAGAAGTCTGGAGACCTCAGTTCAACCCTAGAGTTCAATCTAGGATCAATGAAGTAGGCAATGCAGCTCTGCAAGCCCAATTTGAAGAGCAGGAGATTAAAAATTATGTATTTTCATGTACAGGGGATAAGGCACCAGGCCCTGATGGCTTTCTTCAAACAGTGTTGGGATGAGGTAAAACAGGAATTGGTGGCTGCCATTCAGAATTTTCATGATCAGGGCTACTTTGAAAAAAGTTTCAATGCCACTTTCATAGGCCTGATTCCCAAAAAGGTGGGTGCAACTGAATTGAACGATTTCAGGCCAATTAGCTTGATTGAGAGTATCTACAAAATCATTTCAAAGATTTTAACAGACTCAAGAAAGTTATGCCAAAGCTAGTAGATGAGCAACAAATGACATTCATAAAAGGCAGGCAAATTATGGATGCAATCTTGGTGGCTAATGAATGTGTGGACATGAGATACAGATCCAAAGTTCCAGGAATTCTATGCAAACTAGATATAGAAAAAGCCTATGATCACTGAAATTGGGAACATATGTGGAGAACATTAAGGAGGATGGGGTTTGGCAAGACCTGAATAAAATGGGTGAGGTTCTGTATGACTACAGTGAAGTTTTCAGTTTTGATCAATGGCTCCCCAACTGGTTTCTTTCCTTCTGAGAGAGGATTGAGACAAGGAGATCCCTTCTCTCCTTTTCTCTTCATTTTGGCCATGGAAGGTTTAAGTAATATGCACAACAACAGAATCAGGGGTTTCATTGTGAATGAAGAAAACTCTCTGGGAATGTCTATATCCCATTTACAATATGTTGATGACACTTTAGTATTTTGTGATGCAGAGAAGGAACAACTAAAGCATCTAAGGGTTATCTTCATATTGTTTGAAGCAGTTTCTGGATTTCATATAAATTGGGGAAAGAGCTTTATCTACCCTGTGAATGAAGTTCAGTACTTTGGCATACATTTTAGGTGGTAAGATAGGGGAACTTCCCACCACCTATCTCGGAATGCCTCTGGGAGCTAAGAGTAAGTCCATGAACATATGGAACTCTGTGGTGGAAAAGTGTGAAAAGAAGCTAGTTAACTAGAGAAGTCAATACTTATCTTTGGGTGGCAGAGTCACCCTAATCAATAGTGTTCTTGATGCCATGCCAACTTACATGATGTCCTTTTTTTTTTTAGAAGGTAACAACTTGTATTCTATTTCCAAAAAAAAACAAAAACCTGCCACAACAAGTTACAGGTTTCCTAATTACAATTGAGGAGGAGTATCCAAAAGATCTTCAACCCTTTTAACAAAAAATTACAAAGATCTTAATACATCCATAATTGATTCTAGATCTTCCCTATACTCTTGTTTACACCAAAAATGAAACAAAACTAAGCACTTCATCTTCATCTTCTGGATATTGTTGCTCTTGATGTCCCTTTTTCCCATTCATGGGAAGATAATCAAAAAGTTGGATGCTATCAGAAGAAACTTTTTCTGGCAAGGTAATGGTGAAGGGGAGAAGAAGTATCACTTGATCAAGTGGGAGGTTGTTATAACCAACAAAAAAGAGGGAGGTCTAGGAATTAATAACTTGAAAGCACAAAACAAGAGCCTTCTGTTAAAATGGCTATGGAGACTGGCAGCAGATGACAGGGCCTGTGGAAGGACATCATCATTGCAAGAAATGGTAGGGAAGGACCATGGACTACTCTGGAAGTTAAAATTCCTTATGAAATGGGACTATGGAGAGCTATCAGAAATCAATGGCCAAAATTGTGGGGTAATTCTGTGATCAAAGTGGGTTATGGCAGAAAGACCATGTTCTGGAATGATGTATGGGTGGGGCAAACACCTCTGAGGCAATAGTTTCCGGACATCTATAACCTCAATCAACATAAGCTAGCTACAATCTCAGAGGTAAAAAATGCACAAGGTTGGAATCAGTCTTTCAGAAGATTCCTCAATGACTGGGAAGTGGAGAGAATGATTCAGTTTTACAATACTTTGGAACAAGCTAAGAGCCTTAACTTTGAGGAAGATAGATTGCTATGGAAGATGGACAAAGATGGCAAGTTCAAGGTGAAATCAGCCTACAAGCTACTGGATATCTCAATTGATACCAAGGAAGGTTGGCCTTGGAAGATGATCTGGAAAGGGAAGATACCTCACAACGAGGCATGTTTCACCTGGCTAGTTGCACATCAAGCAGTTCTGACTCGGGACAACCTTATGAAAAGGAGAAGGCAGTTATGCTCCAGATTTTTTTTTGTGAAGCTGAAATACAGACGGTAAACCATTTTTTTTACACTGTAAAGTGACTGAGAAACTATGGCAATGGTTCATCAACCTCAGGGGTATTAGATGGGCCATGCCAAGACATACTGTAGAAGTTCTAGCATATGGTGGACAATTTGGAAGGAAAGAAATCAAAGATGTTTTGAGAACAAGAGCATTTCCTTCCAAAGTATGAAGATGAACTGTTTAGCAACCTTCTAATTTTGGTGTATTCAATCTGTACCTAAGGATATAGGGGACATTATTCTGTTTTTAGATAGTCTATAAAGGATATAGGTGATAGATTTTGTTTTGGATGTCCCTCCATACTTTTGATGTAACTACTTAGGAGCACACTATTGGTGTACTCCTATTGTTTATAAATAATACCAGTTAACCTTATAAATAAAAATGTACATTTTGCATAGTGAACTTGGTACATGCTTCTATTCCTCAATCAAGTACCAAATGCTCAAGTCTATCACCAATGCAAAAGCACATTTTTCCAATAAGTGTCTACATAAAAATTTAAGTTTCTTGTGTAATCAAGCAAAAAGTAAAAATTCAAGTTTCTTCAACTTTTGGAATATAATGGATGCAATTCAAATAATTCAAGTTTCCTCTATTACTTGATTGGCCATTTAATAAAAAATTCTCATATGACACAGGGATACATGTATAACATGGCAGGGAGGGAGAGAGAGAGAGAGAGCCAAGTAACGATTCTCACAATTTTGCCCTCTTTTTTTGCTTCTGCCAACTTCTGATCCCAGCTTTCTTTTGTAGTAACAAGGGACACATTTCCACCAGCAAACTCGACATTATGGGTAGAATCATCACCATCACTTGTGGAGTGTGACTTGATACAGGGAAAAAGGCTACGTACCTGGAAAAATAACGTACAATATAACATAAAAGCTCTTTCATACTAATGCACTTCCTATAAAAAATGGGTAGACATGGAATCCAATTCATTCATCAACAAAGAAATAGTGTTATATAGATAAACATATTGATCAATCTGCAAATAAGACTTAAAAGACTGATCAAGGTTCAACTCATTTTTTACTTTTTGTGTATTATATGTAGGTGGGTTTTGTTGTTTCAGAATAAAAGGTTTAAGTTTATTGTTTTCTGCTTCCCATCAATCTAATTTGCATAGTTGTTATGGGTACTATATGTTTTGAGTTGTTAAACTTTCAAGATACATCCTGGGTAGTAGACCCCAGAGCTTTGGTCTAGTGGTAAGAGCTACGCATGTGATGTGTTGGTTAGGCACACGTCATGGATTCAAACCTTAACGTAAGCAAAATCCTGGTACTTAGTGGACCAAGTGTAGAAGGGTGCACCCAATATCCACTGAGTTTCGAACTGTGTGCCATTCTTTCCTCAGGCGTTTCTTGGTCATTAAAAAAAAGGTTGCCAAGATACATCTTTTCTCATTATATGCAGCTACATAGTTTTACATTTTTTTTCCTTTCAGCAAGGGTTCATTATGCAACTATGTTTCTGAAAGTTCTAGTTGACAAAAGCACAATAAAGTGCAATATTTAAGTTTCAAAGAACTATCTGAAAGCATGAACTCCTTAACTTGAATGTTAAATTACTATAATACCTTCAACTAAAAACACCCCATAACATGAATATTAAATTGCTATAATATCCCAAACTAAAAACACCCTCTAACTTGAATGCCCAACAAAAAACATCCAATTTAGTATATTTTCTATATTTTATAGTTATATTTATTAATTTATTTATATTATATTAAAAGCACACACCTTTTCACATTAGAAGGTTGGGACTTATTCGAAGGGTTGTGACTTTTTTTAAAAAGTTGTGACTTTTCCGAAGGATTGTGACTTTTTCGATAAGGCACAACAAACACTTGTTCATACTACTCTTTGTTGGCTATATAGTGGGGTTTCCTGTCATTTTTAAACTATCAATTTTCTAAGTGTGATTTGCCGTTGTTGCTTAAGTTCGAAGTTCAAGGGAATTTAAGGAATCATTGAGGTGCCCTTATCAAGGGAATATGTATCCCTTTTTATAGGCTTGAGCAAGGTTTAAGGTAAATAGCCTACAAGATTTTTATCTCTACCTAACCATCTCAAGTTTAATCATAATGAGGACCAAAGTAGAACTACCAAAATAATGTATATTTTTTTCACATTGAAGTAAAATTTACTTATGAAAACATTATAGCATTAGAAGTCATGATCTACGAAATATACAAGACTTAAAAATATGTTTCTTTCAAATTCAAAGTTAGTGCACATTTTATAATGACTCTGTTATAGTTTAATTGCTTCATGGAAAAAAAATATTATTTGCTTAAGTAATGATGCATTTTGTAATTGTAATCTGATAGATATATACATTGCTAAGCCTCCCCACCCCCTAAAAAATGAATAGGATGACACATAATTTTGAAAGCTTGTATTTGGTCATGATTAAATTTGATTGTGCATCAAATTTTTCTGCAGGGGGACCTTTGTGAGGGACTTTGACAAATTATTTTTCAATTATTCTTTGTATTGTGAAGGAACATTTTGACGTGACAGACAACAGTTGATTGGTCTTAGATATATCACATATACATAATTTGATATACACGTGCAACACACGTATCAATCAACTAGTTGACCGAAAAGTTTGGATAAAGATGGTGTGATGCTAAAATAAAAAGAAAATAAAATGATACTCCCTCTGTTTCAAAAAGAATGATCTACTTTGACTTGGAACGGAGTTTAAGAAAAGAAAGAAGACTTTTTAATCTTGTGGTTCTAAATTAAAGTTATGTCAAATGTACCAAAATGCCCTTTAATCTTGTGGCCATGCCACGTGGAAAGTTGAAGTTAAAATGTTGCAAAAAAAGGAGAGGGGTCATTCTTTTTGAAACAAACTAAAAAGGAAATTGGTCATTCTTTTTGAAACGGAGGGAGTAGTTAAATTACTAGAAGAAGTCATAGAAGAAGATTGACACTCAAAAAAGAATCAACAAGTGTATGATGACAAATATTGGAGTACATCAGCATATTAAAATCTGAAGTTGACTAGTACCAAAGATCAACAACAAGAAAAAATGCACTAATTTTGGATGCCTTGAGAAGAAATGAAATTCGCTTAAAATATGACTCACCTTTGCCAAATATCACTAGGAATACACTTGGTTCTTTTTGATCGTTAACTAGAAAAAAATTGCTGAGCAGGTGACTAACAGAAAAAAGAGACCAACACCATCCATCGAAAGGACAAAAGTTAACGGCTTATTTGGATTTCTTTTATGGTTAGAGCTGTTTGCAAGCTGCCTCAGAAGTGTAATAATGTTCCTTGTGTATCCAGATGCTGAGAGACAAGATGAAATTCCTTTATAATGTAGATTATTAGGAATCACAAATGACACCAATTTAGCGAGCTCATAAGACGGCACATACATTATTACTTTTGTTTGGTAGACTAGGCATACACCATAAGTTGGTATGTCACACTATTATTCTTTGATTGACTTGATCTTTGCTTTGTTTACTCTGTTTCCACGTTAGCTCTGGAATTTCTTTGTGACCTTTCTAATTCTATTCTTACTCTGGTCGAACTTGAGAGACATTTACCAAGGCAATAAGACTATAAGGAAGAGTTGTGACTGTCAGGATAATATAACAATAACAACACGCCCAATGTAATCCCACAAGTGGGGTATGGGGAGGGTAGTGTTGTACGCACTTACCCCTACAAAAATATAGAGGTTGTTTTAGTCTTTTCGATAGACCTTGCCACCATGGTTCAATTGAAAGCATTACAAAGCAATTCGAAATAAAACAAGGGGGAGTGAAGAAATCAAGACAAAATGCTAAAGTAAACATGACATAGCATACTAAAAACAGGACAATCACTACCACAAAATAATACGATAATAGAAGTGCTAAAAACAGTAAATAGTAACAGAAGTGGAATAATAAGAAACTCCCAATGTAATACTACTACTAGTATGAAGGACTAAGCAAGACAACTTGCAACTACCAAACTAACCCTCTATCCTAATTTGTGTCCTCCATAATCTTCTAAGGTCATAATCCTTGGTAAGTTGGAACTATGTCATGTCTTGTCTAATCACCTCTCCCCAATAATTTTTTTGCGTGCCTCTCCCTATCCTATAACCATCCATAATCAACGCTCACACCTCCATACTGGTCCCCTTCACATACTCAAACAATCCAAGCGACTAAGCCTCACTTCCAGCATATTATCCTACATTGAGACCACTCCTACCTTTTCCCAGATAGCTTTATTTCTAATCTTACCTCTCCTATTCTGTCCACACATCCAACACAGGATACTCATTTCCACAACTTACAAGTTCTAAACGTGGGAGTTCTTGAGTGGTCAACATTTTGTTCCATACAACATAGCCAGTCTAACTAACTTGCCTTTAAGTTTGGTGGCACCTTCTTATCACAAAAGACTCCTGATACGAGCCTCCATTTCATCCACTCTGAATTTCGCCAGAAGATTCCATACCATTCCTAGTCTTTTAGCTGGCTTGGGGAGGATACATCAATAACCAAATTAACTAAAGCAAAACAATTAAAAGGTAAAGGCACTTAACAAATTGTTTTCTAATATACAAGCTTTATATTTTACTCGGTCTTTCCTTTTCCAACGCGTGTTCCTTTGTTAGACAAACACATGAGTGAAGAGAATGAAAAGGCACAAAAAAAGATGGAGGAAGCCAATTGAACACAAACAAAGTAGATGCATAAACTCCACTTTGGGATACGTATTTCACTTGGGAATAAATTGTAGAAAAAGTTACCGTATCAGAGATCCCCATCTTAAGTGGACACCAATACAACTTCCAATCTAAAGCAGCAGTAGCCTGAAGATGGTATCAATCCAAAATCCACTTGCTGAAATCTGAAATAATGACAAGAGGGAAAAAGATGAGGCATGAATTAATCAAGAAGGATTCAGGCTTCAGACAACACTAAAACAAACAGTTCCTACTGAATATTACTAAATTTAACCCCCATTCAAGCAAACTATAAGGTTCTTGACCTAAAACTAAAAGAACTATTTTTTTCTTTAAATCTACTTTTCAAGAATATACAGGCTCTCCAGCGTGAATAACTAACCTAAAGATTAGATCTTTAGAATATATTGAGGAAGATAATAATTGCATAATAAATATACCTGAATAATTAATGTGAAGAAACTCTGAGGCAAGGAAAATTAGGTGAGGGATTAAGAGAGGGATAAATGGGTTTATGAGATTTATGAAAAGATTGTTTGATTTTGACGGAGAAGAATACCAAGGATGATGATGCCCTCTCACGCGCTTTCCCACCCAGTAACCCAAACATCTTTATCTTCATTTCTCAAAATTAACCACCAACTCATTTCTTTTAATCCAACCAAATAATTTACTATTTAACTATTCGCCTATTAATTACTCATCATTTCATTTCATCAATAATAAATACATATCAAATGTTTCATTCTAAATATATATATGTCGTTTTACTAAAAATAAACAGTCCTTGTCATTTTACAAAATTAATACCCCTCCACTTTAAATTAATTAAATTGTTAACGTATTTCATATCCTTATAAAAAAGAAGATTAAGACATAAATTAGGTATAACTCTCCATTTTTATCCTTATTAATTATTGTCAAATTTATTATTAAAATAACTAAACATTAATTAATAACTAATTTCAATACTAATTAATGAAGGGTAAAATTGGAAGAATATTTTAAAAGTAGTCTAGAAAATTGAACAATTAAGTTAATTTGAAAAATGAAAAATGTCCCAACAATTCAATTAATTTGAAAAGGGAGTACACTATTTTTCTTATTTTACCCTTTGAGAGTTACTCCCTTCATCCAACAATAATTGTGCACTATATTATTTTGGGATGTCCAACAATACTTATCCACCTTATGAAATCAATGGACAATTTTACGCTTACTTCCTAATTTACTCTTATCATTAATTATAGTTAATTCTCTGTTACATTTTTCAAGACATAAGTATTATTGAACAGATGAAGTATTAGGCTTGAAATTTTGAATTTGACTAACACAGAAAAATTAAATGATTAATATATATTTATCGGTCAATTTAATTAATCAAAATAAATTAATTTATGTTTATTTATTGAAACTTGACTTCAAGAAAATATTAAATAAAGGTATAATAGTAAATTTGAATAATTTATTAAGGGACGTGAAATCTAAAATGATTACATATAAATAAAAACAGAAGAAATATAAAATGTGTCAAATTTATTAAGTACTCCCTCCATGCTAATTTATTGAGAATCAGACAATTTAAATTTCACCTAAATTTGTATATGAAATCTTCATGTTTTTTTAGATAATTTTTTTTATATATATATAGTATGTAATTTGACTCATATTTACCGTTTTGTGTATAATTGTACAAGCTAAAAACGAGGAAATGTACCATGCGATATTTTTATATAATATTTGAGTAGTGGTAACTAGGGCTGTTCATGGTTATGGTTAAACAACCAAATCGAACCGCAATTCGAATCAAATCGATTAAAAAAAACGATATTTGGTTGGATTTGGTTAGGTTTTGTTTTTGAATTTTGAAAACCGATACTATTTGGTTTGGTTTTGGTTTTACAAAAGAATATCTGCAAAAATAACCAAACCGAACCGTTAAATTATAAATATTTTATTAAATTTTAATTAACTTAAGTTTTTAACTTTATTATTTTCTTAAGCCCAACACTTAAATTTCAGCCCAAGTATTAAAATCCTAATTCTAACTCAACCAAAATTTTATTATTTAAGTGATCTTTACATTTGGAGCACTGTTTTTTTGTTTTTTTGGTTTATTAGGAAAAATTCTCAGTTGTCACAATATGCAAGACTCAATATGTTATATATTTATCCAAGACAACTCTGCTAATATTGATTTTCCACTACATATATACATTGCTTTCTCTTTTTAGATATAAGTCTTCTAACACGGTAATGAGTTTTTTTAGTCCTGTTTCAATTGTTCTATGACTAGTATTGCTTAATAAAATTTACAATAGCTTTTCTGATTGTTTATGTACTATGAATTTGTGTCTATCGAGATGCATATGCCCTCAAAAAATTATATACTTTCAAACCGAAATAACCAAAAAAATTGAACCAAACCGAACCAAACCAACAATAACCAAACCGACGGTTATTTTTTTGATTTGGTTT